>BQNB010092077.1:0-22525 GCA_026074375.1 Tanacetum coccineum | reverse complement strand
CAATAACTTTTGTTATTAGAGGTGCATTACCATTCTCTATGACTTCCCATAGAGAATAATCAATCATCTGGATGTACTGTTTCATCATCATCCTCCAAAGCTCATACTTACCTGGTTTGAGCATGGCACTTTTGATGCAGCCACCATATGTGTTGAGTCCTGATCCATCTCTTTGTAACAAATAGACCTTGTGTGTAAAATCTGTTTCTTCTTATTTAAAGTTTCTCAACAAACTCTGATACCACTTGTTGATCTCAGTTAACTTCTATTGATCGAATTTCTTAAGCTTGTTTAAGGTTTAGTTATGCTAGATAAATCTAACACAACTTAGTTTAAGAAACTTTGTTTGGTAATACTAAAGATTATGCATAATCTAATCTTTAATATAAGAAGAATTCTTCAATGAAACAGTAACACAAAACAATATAATTCAACAATAAAAGCTCCAATATTATTATTACAAATAATACGAATACTCTCCTAGTATTAGGGTTACAAAACCTTGAAGCTATAACGATATCAAAACAAAAGATTTCTAGATTTCTGGATAGCAAACTCTATGCCCTAGGACCTCCTTTTATACACCAAGGAGTCATAGTCGATTTACAATATATTCCTAAAACTTAGAATATTCACTATGATCTATTCTATAAATAACTCATACTTATCACGTAGGTAATCTTGATCTCCAATCAATCTTTATCCTTTCTTCTGTCTTTATCCTTTCTCTGACAGTAGAAACTCTTTCAGCAGTCTTAATCTTTGAGCAGTTGTAACTTTTGTACTAGCAGCATTAACCGTGTACAAGCAATAGTAACTACTTAGAATATTTTCTTCAATCTTCACCAACAGTACTAACTTTACTCTAGCAGTACTAACATTTACTAGCAGTAGTAACTAGCAGTACTAATATACACTAGCAGTATTAAGTTACACTAACAGTACTAACTTACACTAGCAGTAGTAACTAAGTTACACTAGCAGTACTAAGTACTTAGCATATTTTTTATTAACTTTGTGCTAGCAGTAGTAACATAAACCTGAGCAGCAGTAACTCTAAGAAGACTTTTAATCCCAACAATCCTCCCCTAAACTTGATATTTATCTCCAAAATCATCAAGTTTCTTTATTGAAAGCTTCATTAATCACCATGAGGATGCTTTCAAACACTTCATTGATTCTTGAGCTGTTTTGTGAGAAGTTTAAGAAGCTAATATACCATTTCACTGAAATGATCACATTGAAGCTTCTTATTTAACATATCGATAATTGTAGCAGGTGTAAGAGGATATCTCTTTTCTACCAGCATATGAATGTGCATATGTTGCATCCTTAAAGAATGAACAGTTCAGCACTTTAAACTTAATCCTTGTTGATTCTTCCATAATTATCTTCAACATGATTTTTCAAACATGGTCCTTCAAATTAAGAAGTAAGAAATTATCCCAGTAATTCAACGTGTCTCTTCTTCTTACATCTTGCTTTGATATTACCTTCAAAGAACTTTCAAGTCTTCTCTATCAAAAGTTTTTATGCTCTTTTCAAAGTTAAATACATCTGAGTCTTACCATTTGCTCCTGATAATTTAAAAATGTTTTTATTTCCTTCTTACGAATCTTGTAGTCAACAATATTGGAGATTTAGTAATAAAGGTGTAGCATTCAATATTACATCATCTCATATAGAATTATTTCAAAACATTGCTTAAGCTCTTCAAACTCTTTGTCTTCTTCCAACTTTTGCTTTTTAGAGCTTTCTTGTTCTAGCTCTTCTCCTGCTCTCTTTAAACTGCTCAAATGTGGCTATCACATGCTTCAACCTTCTTGAACCTCTCATTCTACCAACCAGTTCTGTAGTCAACAAAGGTTATTCACCCTTTTCATTGCTTTTATCACATAATTTAGAATATTGGCAAGGACTTGTTTCTTCAAACTTTTTGGCTTCCATTCCTTCTATTTTTTAGATAAGTCACAAGATACTCCTTTTGTTGAGCTCTTTGTTGGTGCCAGTTCCCTCTTTTCTTCTGCTCTTTTAGACTGCAAAATATTTTCTTCTTTGTTAAAGAATTATACAAACAAACTTGCCGTTTTCTTCATCATCAATTCATCTGCATCTTGAGCTACATCTTTGAGCCCAACGATAATCAGCATCAATTTTAGCGTGAACATCATCCCAAGCTATGTTGGCTTCCTCCATTTGTTGAGCTTTTTCTATGGCAAGCCTTTCTTCTTCTTCTTCTTCAACTTGTAGCTTGAATGCAAGTTTTCATCAAGCCTGAGTAGTATCACACCTCCAAAATCGGACGACAGCGGAATAGTAACATTGGGGTGCGACTTTAAGGCACAAAGTACAAGTTACAGAAAACGACCTCAAAAAGAAACGTGTTAATAAAGTCCACATTAATTTAGTAAATAAATGTCAGGTTAAATAGTTTCCTTTATAATGTAATAGAAAACATTGTCAAAAACGTATGTCAAATTAGTAAATCAAGTTATAAAGCCTTCAAAAATATAATCCCGCGACACGAAATGCTGCTAATGCTCCACTATCTAGCAAAATAGTAAACTGAAAATACATGCTAAAACGTCAGACAATATGTTGGGTGAATTCATAGGTTTCAGTAAAAAGCAGTATTGAAATAATTTAAGAAATATTTCAAAAGAAAAGTAGTGTTACAACATTTAAAAGTGATTATTTCTGACCCCCCCCCCCATCCTTGAACCAAATCCAAGTAGTAATTCAGTAAATCAAGAAGTATTTAAAAGTGGACCACAAGACTTAGGTAATGGTGGACTAAGTACGTATTCTGAAGTCCAAATAAATAATAGCAGACTATGTACGTATTCCATAATCCAAAATAGGTAAGGTAGACAAGAGAAACACATTCATCACGTCCAACACTTTATATTATTGCACTAAGCTCATGACCCCAAAGCCTTAACTAGATTTTTGACCCAATCAGAATATAGGATGCTTGCCAACACCCGGACACCTCTCAATGTTAAATGCACATTAATCAAACTAGTGACCCAAGGAAAGGTGGGGATTGTCAGTCCCGATAGATCTATCCACAACACTCGCGCTTACTACAATAGCAATTAACGGTTCATGATAAATAGGGACTTCACGGCAATAAGGTAACTTAGCAATAATATTCAGGCAGTAATCTGTATAGCATACACTTTGTAAATACTTGTGTCCGTAGTAAAACAATCATGTCTAAAATTCACGGTTTCAAATATAGGTATTCACGATCTCAAATCATGTAGTAAACAAATCAAGCTTTAGTAAAAATAATCATGTAACGCTTACGTAGTAGAAATCAATAAGTTCACTTAGTAAAACGATCATGTATTCTCACCCCCAAAAACAGTTTATGAAAACCATTAGAAGAGAAAAGGTGGGGCTATGAACTCACTTTGATGTTGCAGAGCAACTTGCAGAAATGCGCATAATAAGCACAACACAAACGGAAAACGAAACGGCTCGACCAGAAGATGCAGCTTAACTTAATGGCTAAGACCCACTAGCCTAGGATGATGAATTTGGGTTTCCCGATGAATGGTTACGTCAACACGACACGTTGATAAAAGATTTAGATTTCAAGTTATAATAGTTTGGTGGTTGGTTAAATAAAATAAATCAAAAAAGTAAACGCAACGTATGTAATATAGTCCATATATATTACATATGGAAAATGGACAAGTACATAATTCATATGGTAAATTATATAACAAAGACAAACAACCAAAAGAATAATCGATGTAGTTTGAAAAATAAACTTTGCAAGTATTATATAAGAAACGTGAGAAAAATAACTGAAGCAAAACAATTTGACACGCTTTCAGAAATCACTAATTAAATTAATAAATTGTCCTTGCATAAAAGTAAACGCACGTTTTAAAGTTTCATAGTATATAATCGATGTTTCTAAAACTTTTACAAAGTTATGATTTTTATCTTTTAATCGGGAATTTATAAAATAATATTTAATAAATAAATCTTTCGTCTTATCGACGGATCGAGGCAAAACTCGTTATCTCAAATGTATAAGAATAATTTCTTATTCGTTAGTCGAGTTAATTGTAATATCCTTAAAATATAACTTAGTTTTTTCCTTTTTCAACCCCGTGGGTTACTAAAATAATAAAAGTTTTGGTAAAACAATACTATCATAGAGATTTATATACGAATTTTATTTTTTGGGGTCATAAACTTTTTACGTTTATATACTTTTCCCAATATTTATAAAAATCTAATGTATTATTACTCTAAAATCAACAAAAATCAATAATTTCAACATCCGCGTTTTTTAAATAGATATATATATATAATATATATATATATATATATATTTATATATATATTATATATATTTAATATATAAACAAAAACAGAGTAACTTAAATGTTACATAATATAACCATTTTAAAACCCGATAATATATATAACCCATTTATAAAACTATCAAAACTTTATGTTATATTTATTAGTCAATTGTATAAACCAAACGAACTCTTGTTGTTTCGCTAAACCAAACGTCCCTTACTGCTCAACCAAACGCACCCTTAGTGTAAATCTATTATCCCAAACGCACTCTAAACCTATTTCTGCTAACCAAAAGCACACTAAACCTATTTTTGCTAACCAAACGCACCCTAAATTCTACAAAGCCAAACGCACCCAACTTCGTGGTGACTAGTAAACCGAAAATACGCACCTTTAGGCTGTTATGAACAGCAAAACAAATGCACCATGTTGCTAAACCCAACCAGAACGCACCCTTGTGGGTTACTATTAAATCAAACGTACCCTTTTATGGTGGTTTTATAAACCAAACGCACCTGTGGCTGAATCGAAAACCAAACGCACACTAACTGGTGAAAACAAAACCACACGCACCCTAATCTGGTGTAAAACAGGACCACACGCACCCTGTTGTATGGGTGGCTGTCTCGGTTGGGAGAAGTGGCGAGGTGAGTGGTAAACGCAAATATGGAGGTGGTGGCCGGGGAGAGGTGGTTATCGAGGTGGGGTTTGTGGTGGTTTGTGTACGGTGTTGATGACGATGTTGGTGGGTGGCAGTCGTGGTCGACAACAGTGGTGGCGTCGGTGGTGGGTTGTCTGGGTGGCCAAAGCCTTGGCCAGAAAAGACGAAGGGGCTGAGATGGTGGAGATGATGGTAGCGGTGTAGATTGTGGTGGGGTGCGCCGGTGGTGATGGCGTGGAGACGCGTGGTGTTGGGGATCGGGTAGATCGGGCGATGAGGATCATTTTTGGTTTTGGTCGGAAAAGTCCGCCGAAAACTTTTCCGGTGGCGACGGCGTTCTGGTGAACGGCGGCGGCGGCGGCGGCCGAAAAATAAGAGAGAGGAGGATGATGATGCATGTGTGTGTGTTATAATTTTGTAAAATGATTTAAAAGTTTATAAATTTTATATATATAATAAAGTTATAAAATGAAATGAAAAATGTATAATAGTTTAGGGTTGATTGTGTAAATATTTCACAGGGACCAAATGTGTAACTTTTATTAAATAATGGTTCGGGACTCGTTTGAGGCACTTAACGGATGATTTAAAATACGAAACTTGCGCCATTGTTTTCCAAATCATTTTTCTGATAAAAATAAGTATTTACTTGATAGTATTTCATAAATATTTTTATAACATTTATAAAAAAAATTGTTATTTATTTGGTGACTCGGTTAAAATAAAAACAAATTTTTAACTCGGATATTCGCGTTACCAACAACGATTAAATAAATAAATATTAAATGTTTTTATTTAATATTTTTATTAAATGTATAGTAATAATTAAAAATAAATTTAATTATTTATGGGTGTAGTGTCGTACCCGTTGAGTGCATTTTCAATACTTTGCGATGCTGTATTTAGGCCTCTTCTGCTTGTTTCAAGTCTCGGGTAAAACTAAAAAAGTTTCTGAAAATATCGTTTTACCATCAAATTGCTTATAGGGTCCGAATCGTGAAATCGTAATTTATGTAGTTCGTTTTTTGAAAATCAACTATGAATTAATAATATATCACCTTTTTTTCGATTTCGAAATCAACTAAATTTATAAATAACTTTTATAAACGACAAACATGTAAATAATAAATATGATTTTATTTATTAAATAGTTCCGAAAAATTGACGTTGTTACAGTCTCCCACCTTAAGAAGAGCCCGTACGGTGCACCATTCGACTATCGTCCGGTTTTACTCGTGATGAGCATGAGTGGATATACGTAGGTTCCCATCGTCAAAGGATTCAACGAAAGTTTTGAATGAACTAAAGTCAAAGCCATCAAATATAAGCAATGAATATGAGCGAATGGATCAAGATAACATAGACTCATCAAAGGAAGGAAGGATACATTTACTCAAGAAAAAGACCATTGGAAAGAAGAATTTAACAAGTTGTCAATCTCTTGGAAGCGTTTAATGGTCCTTACATATAGATTAATCAAGTTCGCGGACGGTCGATACACATTCGGAAAAAACCGATAAAACAAAATAACGAGTCGAAACGAAATTCATACCAATAACGATTCATAACGGACAAACACCCGCTATGGTCGGAAAGAATATAAGCCCACTTATTTAGGAATTTGTCACTTACAAAAAAGCGTCCCAATCCTTGTAAGTAAGAATATATAAACTTATGGTTCGTAATTATAATTTCATTATTACACATGTAAGAAGGCGTCCTAATTCATTTCAATAAGATGATTATAAATCATCCTACCTAAGTATCGCCGGCACAAAAACACGATATCGAAATAATAGATTATGAAACAACATATAGATCAAAAGCATAGGAAGAGTGTTCCAACTCAAAGTGGAGTGGTAAAGTAATCGGAATTGGTGTTCGAGGGAGTAATTGAGACATCAGAAAGTACGGGATAATCGGAGTGATCAATATTTATATAACTGACTAATATAAGGTAAATAGTAAGGCGTCATACGATAGACATAAGAAAGCGAAATCATAAGCAAGTATTAAATACTCGTTATCCATATAATAGTAGTAGAGATACAAAAGAGAGCTTATAAAGGATCAAGAAGTATGCGCGCGCGGATATCGGACAATGGTGAAAGAATCTTAAATTTTTTCAAAAAACGGTTATAGTCCAGGTTTTGAAAACGACCTAGTTCTCTACAACCAGTGCTCTGATACCAATCTATCACACCCCCAAAATCGGACGGCAGCAGAATAATAACATTGGGGTGCGACTTTAAGGCACAAAGTACAAGTTACAGAAAACGACCTCACAAGAGACGTTTAATAAAATGTCACATTTAATTTCGTAAAAATGTTAGAGTTAAATAGGTTCCATTTATAATGTATTAGAAAACATTGTCAAAACGCTTGTCAAATAGTACTCAAGTTATTAAGCCTTCAAAAATATATATCCGCGCGACTCGAATGCTCCCAATGCTCCACTAGCAAAATAGTAACCTGAAAATACATGCTAAAACGTCAACAATAATGTTGGTGAATTCATAGGTTTAAGTAAAAAGCAGTATTGAAATAATTTTAGAAATATTTCAGAAGAAAAGTAGCATTACAACATTTAAAAGTGTTATTTCCAAAATCCATCCGAAATCCAAGTAGTAATTCAGTAAATCAAGAAGTATTTAAAAGTGGACCACAAGACTTAGGTAATGGTGGACTAAGTACGTATTCCGAAGTCCAAACAAATAATAGCAGACTATGTACGTATTCCATAATCCAAATAGGAAGGTAGACAGAGAAACACATTCATCATGACCAACCACTTGTATTATTGCACTAAGCACATGACCCGAAGCCTTAACAGATTTATGCCCCAATCCGAATAAAGGATGCTGCCAACAACCGGACACCATCTCAATGTTAAATGCACCTTAATCAAATATGACCCAAGGAAATGTGTGATTGCCAGTCCCCCATAGATCTATCCACACACTCGCGCTTACTACAATAGCAATTAACAGGTTTCATGATATAATAAGGGACTATTCATCCCACGGCAATAAGAAAACTTAGCATAAATATTCATGCAGTAATACTAGAAGCATACACATATAAACACTTGTGCCTGTAGTAAAACAATCATGTCTAAAATTCAACGGTTTTTCAAATATAGGTATTCACGATCCAAATCCCCCCCCCCTATTGGTGGGGGGGGGGGGGGGGGCCCTGGGGAAATGTTAGTAAACAAAACAAGCTTTATCAAAAAATAATCATGTAACTCGCTTACGTAGTAGAAATCAATAAGTTTCACTTATTAAAACGAGGAATGTATTCACTCCCCCCCTCCCAGAAAACAGTTTAAGAAAACCATTAAAAGAGAAAAGGTGGGGCTATGAACTCACATTGATGTTGCAGAGCAACTTGCAGAAATGCACATAATAAGCACAACACAAACGGAAAACGAAACGGCTCGACCAGAAGATGCAGCTTAACTTAACGGCTAAGACCCACTAGCCTAGGATGATGAATTTGGGTTTCTCGATGAATGGTTACGTCATCGCGACACGTTGATAAAAGATTTAGATTTCAAGTTATAATAGTTTGGTGGTTGGTTAAATAAAATAAATCAAAAAAGTAAACGCAACGTATGTAATATAGTCCAAATATATTACATATGGAAAATGGACAAGTACATAATTCATATGGTGAATTATATAACAAAGACAAACAACCAAAAGAATAATCGAGGTATATAATACTTTGCAAGTATTATATAAGAAACGTGAGAAAAATAACTGAAGCAAAACAATTTGACACGCTTTCAGAAATCACTAATTAAATTAATAAATTGTCCTTGCATAAAAAGTAGAACCACGTTTTTAAAGTTTCTATATTAGAACGATGTTTCTAAAACTTTTACAAAGTTATGATTTTTATCTTTTAATCGGGAATTTATAAAATAATATTTAATAAATAAATCTTTCGTCTTATCGACGGATCGTGGCTAAAATCGTTATCTCATTTGTATAAGTATAATTTCTTATTCGTTGTCGAGTTATTGTAATATCCTTAAAATATAACTTAGTTCCTTTTACCGGGTTTCTAAAATAATAAAAGTTTTGGTAAAACATTACTATTATAGAGATTTATATAAATTTTGTCATAACTTTTACGTTTATATACTTTTCCCATATTTATAAAAATCCAATGTTTTTCCACTAAATCAACGAAATCAATATTTCAACATCCGCGTGTTTTAAATATCTATATATATATATATATATATATATATATATATATATATATATATAAATTAATATAGTTATATATAATAAAATAAACATAAAAACAAAGTAATAAATGTTACATTTATTTAACCATTTTAAACCACCAATATATATATATATATATATATATATATATATATATATATATATATATAATAATAATATATAATAAATAATAATATATATATCCAGTTTTATATTTATCGAAACTTTATGTTATATTTATTAGTCAATTGTATAAACCAAACGAACCCTTGTTGTTTCGCTAAACCAAACGCCCCTTACTGCTCAACCAAACACACCCTTAGTGTAAATCTGTTATCCCAAACGCACTCCTCGCTGTTAAACAGGCAACCAAACGCACCCTAAACCTGTTTCTGCTAACCAAACGCACCCTAAATTCTACAAAGCCAAACGCACCCTACTCGGTTGTAAACTAAACGCACCCTTAGGCTGTTATGAATAGCAAAACAAACGCCCCCTGTTGCTAAACCCAACCCGAACGTACCCTTGTGGGTACCCTTTTATGGTGGTTTTATAAACCAAACGCACCTGTGGCTGTGGCTGAATTGAAAACCAAACGCACACTAACTAGTGCAAAACAAAACCACATGCACCCTAATCTGGTGTAAAACAGGACCACACACACCCTGTTGGTATCTCGGTGGGAGAAGGTGGCGAGGGTGATGGTACCACAGAGATGGAGGTGTTGGCGGGGAGTTGGTGTTATCGAGGTGGGGTTGGTGGTGGTTTGTGTACGGTGGTGATGACGATGTTGGTGCGTGGCAGCCGTGGTCGACAGCAGTGGTGGCGTCGGTGGTGGGTTGTCTGGGTGGCCGGAACCTTGGCCCGAAAAGACGAAGGGGCTGAGATGGTGGAGATGATGGTAGTGGTGTAGATTTGTGGGTTGAGGAGGCGGCCGGTGTGAATGGAGTTGAGGCCGTGGTGTGGGGAACGAGGCAGATCGGGCGATGAGGATCATTTTTGGTTTTTGTTGGAAAAGTCCGCCGGAAAACTTTCCGGCGACGGCGGCGGCGTGGTGAACGGCAGCGGCAGCCGACGGTGGGGCGGTGGCCGGCGGCCAGAAAATAAGAGAGAGGAGGCAGATGATGCATGTGTGTGTGTTATATTTTTGTTAAATGATTTAAAAGTTTATAAATTTTATATATATAATAAAGTTATAAAATGAAATGAAAATGTATAATAGTTTAGGGTTGATTGTGTAAATATTTCACAGGGACCAAAAGTGTAACTATTCTAAAAAAAGGTTTCGGGACTCAATTAGATGCCACTTAACGATGATTTAAAATACGAAACTTGCGCCATAGTATTCCAAATCATATTATTGAGAAAAATGATAAATAACATGATAGTATTTTAAAAATATTTTTTATAAACATTTATAAAAATATTTATGTTATTTATTTGGTGACTTACTTATAAAATAAAAAAATTTTTAACTCGATATTGTCGCGTTATCAACCAACGATTAAAAAGTAAAAATTCAATGTTTTTATTAAATATTTTATAGTTAAATGTATAGTGAGAATTAAAATAAAATTTAATATATTCGTAGTGGTGTCGCACCCGTGTGTGCATTTTTCAAAACTTTTGCGAGGGCTGTTATTAGCCCCCTCTTCTGCTTGTTTTTCAAGTCTCCGGGTAAAACTAAAAAGTAGTCTGAAATATCGTTTTACATCAAATTGCTTTAGGGTCCGAATCGTGAAAACGTGATTTAGTAGTTCGTTTTTGATAAATCAACTATGAATTAATATATATACTTTTTCGTTTTCGAAATCAAATAATTTAAAAATAAATTTTATAAACGACAAACATGTAATAATAAATATGATTTATTATTTAAATATGTTCCGAAAATTGACGGTTGTTACAAGTAGTTCTTTCTTAGACATATTCTTTACAGTTCATGTTCAAGACCCTTTGCTTTAAACCCATGTCCTGAACCTTGACCTGTGATGGTTGTTGTGAAGAAACTGTTGGTGTAGGTGCTTGCTCCTGTTTATGTATGACATGCCCTTTTGCTCTGGGTCTTGTGCTAACAGCTGTAATTGTTATAGCATCAGTTGTTGTTGTAAGTGTTGGTGTTGTGGTACCCTGCTCTGGTTCTTGTATCACAACCTTATCAGCTTTAGGTTTTGCACTCTTCAACTCTGCCAGTGCTTGAGTCAAAGTCATATCAACATCAATTATTGCAGTTGTTATAGTTGTAATTGTAGCAGCACTAACGTAGAAATTGGTAAACAGACAGTATACTTCTACCCCCACCACTTCTTGTTTTTCACAGTAGTGATAACAACATCTACACTTTCAAAACAATCACCTCATCACCACTAAGTCATAACACCGAACATATCTTCATCAGTCCTGAACCATTGACCAAGTAAAGTCTTCATAGCATCAATATCACTATCTCACCCTGATTTGGATGCATCATCTTCACCCAAACCTTCTTCATCAGAGGATTCCACTCTTCTAGATGAATCAACCTTGTATAATCTTTTAAGCCCATGAGTTCTTGACCTTTTTTTCTGTTCAAGCTTCTTGACCCTCTTTTTCAAACTTGCAATCTCATTAGTTTGAGTGGTATTTGTAGTCTCCAAATTAAGAACTCTTGATTGTAAAGTTGTACATAATGCCATCAATTCCTGAAGTTTCAGACTATCCTCACCACTTTGAAGTGTGTTACCTCTTGCAAGCAGTGGATCATTGGAATATTTAGATACATTCTCAAACCTAGTTTGAGCAATAGTATCCCTCATGGTTTCTTGGCACTTGGGACCACTACCTGAACTAGTTCCTGGGGAACTTGGTTCATTAAGTGTTTCCTTTGATCGGGTCTTATTGATGTTACCTCTATCCTGTTCTGCATCTAAGCTAGTAGCAGTAGTGGCAGCCCTCACCAAACTGTCATCCATCTCCTCATTAACAACCTCATCTGCTACATTGTCTATAGGACCACTAGACTGAGGTATCTTAGTGTCCTTTCTCTTTGGCTTCCTAGGTTTTTATTTCTTTTGAGGTTGAGATGTTGATGGTTGAATAAAATTAGGTGTGTGATGGGGATCAGTAGGTATTGCTAAACCTTTACCCATTTTTGCTTGATCTTGTACCGCCATTGTTTGAAATAATGGTGTTTCCCTTCCAAAAAAACCTTTCCCTACCCTTCTTATATTCCTAAATATCTTCTTAGTGTGAGAGGGTGCAATGTAAATTCTCTTGTGAGTAGGCATCCCTTCAAGTTGTTGATTTACAAACACTTGTACAAACCTTAGATACATCAAGAATTTACCAGCATTATCCAAGTTCTTCACCATACTTTCAAAAATGTATTTTGAAAAGTTAAACTTCTGGTTTGTAGCTAAACAAATAATTACAGATGCCATAGTGCTACTAAACTCATTCCATGCAGTAGTCTTAGAACTTCGGCATTGTAAAATAGTATTAATCAAAAATTTCCATTGTGGGTAAAAGAATGCCTTATAGAAAGTAAGCTTCTGTGAAAGTTTCTCATACCCCATTAGTGTAAGTTGTTCAAAGATAGTAGCATTGAGTAGACAATCAACTCCTTCAGCATCTTCTAGTTGAAGATCTCTTCTTACAATCGACTCAGTAATGATGATCTTTTTTCCATCCACTAGGGCTTGTAACTGTACTTCCCATTGATAGTTTTCTCCTTGACAGTAGCCCAAAATTATTCAGTGCACGAAGTGTATATAGTAGGATTGATCGTTAGTGCATACTTTATAGTCTGTGCATTAAGAAAATCCACAATCTACGTAAACCCTTCACTTTCAGCGGGTTTAGCCAAAAACACGACCATGTTATGAGTATTTGCAAACTTTATATTCGCCATTTGTGCCGGGTTTTGATGATGAATGATGAAATTGAGTTAGGGTTTGTGAATAGAGAGTATACGAAAGTATGAAATCGATCAAATGAGTGATTGAAACCCTTAATCGAAGTATTTATGAAAATACCCTCAACAACATTAACCATCACCAGCAGTAGTAAGTTTATGCCTAATAGCATTAACTTCCACCAGTAGTAGTAAGTAACCCAGCAGTAGTAACTCAGCAGTAAGTTATGCCTAACAACATTAACTTACAACCAGCAGTAGTAAGTTATGCCTAGTAGCATTAACTTTGAGTCACCAGCATTAACTCCAATTCAATTCCAAACATCATATCCATTAAAAATAAATGTCATCTCTTTCTATTTTAACTCACTTTTTCTCTTAATTCTTTTTCTTACTTGTACACTCTGCCTGTTTTTATATCACACAGCTCTCTTTCTGTTTTTATGCTAACTTTTTCTCTCAATTCTTTTTCTTACCAAAACACTCTATTTGTTTCTATTCCACACATCTCTCTTTCTGTTTTTATTCTCACCAACTCTCTCAATTCTTTTACTCACCAAAACTCTCTGTCTATTTTCTCTAATAACAAGCTTTTCCATTATCAATCTAACACTTTTCTTTTCTTTTTCTACAAATCGTTAGTCCAAAAACTAAGAAAACATAAGCCATAGCTATTTTCACTATTATCACAATATTAATTATACCTAATAGTATTAAGTATAACTAACAGTATTAACTCAGCATTATTAAGTATAACCAGCAGCACTAATTATACTTAGCAGCAAAAACTTTTAATGACATGAATAACAGTACTAATTCATACAAAACTCTACAAAAACATAAAGATATAAAAGATTTGAAGGATTTAGCATTCCAATACTAGCACTCAAATATTGAAACCTACTTACATCAAAAGTTTTTGTAAGTAAATCTGCAACATTCTTGTCAGTATGGATTTTGACCATTTGAATCAACTTCTTTTCATTGCAATCCCTAATAAAATGATGTCTGATCTCTATATGCTTTGTTTTTGAATGAAAAATAGGATTTTTAATTATGCAAATAGTACTATTATTGCCAATAAAGATCTTGGTATGCATAAAATTGTACCCATAATCAAGTAGTTGATTCTGAATCTAAAGCACTTGTCCACAGCAACTTAAAGCAGCCACATACTCAGCTTCTGTTGTGGAATTTGCAACCACTGTCTGTTTCTTGCACTGTCATGATATTAATCTACATCTAAGGAATTGACAACCTCTTGTTGTAGACTTCCTATCCAAGCTTGCTTCGGCATAATCACTATCAGTGTATGCTACCAAATTAAAAGAAGAATCTTTTGGATACCAAAGGCCCAATTTTGGTTGACCTTTTAAGTACCTAAAATTCCTTTTCATAGCATGAAGATGTGATAGGTCACATTAATCTTGAATCAATCATATCGAACATGTATGCATAGAGAGAATAGTAGAGAAGGCATGAAAAGTTAAAGTCAATGACATAAAAAGAGAGGAGGAAAATAAAAAGTATTTTGTTTCAAGTAGCATCTACCCACTAAATGAAGAATAAGAGGGTAATTTATATTAAAAGGAAGTATGCTTCTCTCCCTTCCTTATTTTCCTAACTTGTTACATCTAGTCCCTAGACTTTGGTAATTATGCTATTTCATTCTTTTAGCATAATATACCTTATTACAAACTACTTTGACATTATCAAAAGAAACACTAATTACTTAAATAATACAAAATCACATAATCGACACTTTAATGCTCTTAACCAATCTCCCCTAAGGGTCGATTAGTCATGTGGCGTATCCCCTTCTTGATCCAAGTGGTCTTCCATTCACGTACATCTCCCATCTTCTCATCTGCCTTCGATGCTTCAATCTTTCTTCAATCTCTTCTTCAAACAACTTCAAGTATTCTGTTTCATCTTTGGTGAGATCTTTTTGTACGTATCCATACTTGACATAATTATTATAACTTTTCAGGCCTTCTAAAACTCTATTTAATGTTGCATCACAAAACTTATAGATCTTTGAATGTCTCATCACTCGTTTCTCTTTCTTGCTATTCTTGAAAATAATTCCACGCACATGCTCATAGATGATAAAGAACGTTTCATGATCTTTAATTCCTGGGAAAGTCATTGTTGGTACAGTGAGATTAACCTTCTGTTGATAGCTTTCAATTCCAAGTTGGAAGTCATAAACTCTTTCCCATATCAATGAACTACTAGTTTTAAAAAGACTAATAAAAAACCATAGCAATCCTGTATCTGCATAATCAGGTACCTTTCCATTCATAATCAACAAGTATATGTCCTCAATATCGTTCTTGTTAAGATTCTTGTAATCAGGCTCGGTAATTGATACTAGGCAATCATTAGCTCTCCTTGCAACAATATTTGTGATAAACTTGTGTTCATGACCCAATTCCCAATATATGTTGATGACTTGAAAACGATTTTTGAGTTTGAATAAATCTCTTCCTTTGGTTTTCCAATCTCTTTTTGTTTCCTTATGTAGAAGATCTTCGCATGAGGA
The DNA here is from genome assembly GCA_026074375.1 of Tanacetum coccineum. Taxonomy (NCBI): domain Eukaryota; kingdom Viridiplantae; phylum Streptophyta; class Magnoliopsida; order Asterales; family Asteraceae; genus Tanacetum; species Tanacetum coccineum. Next base: position 6,857 of record BQNB010092077.1, on the reverse strand, counting down.
TTCTTCCAATGTTTAACACCATATCGAGCATAAGGATTGAATTTCTTTACTCCTTATCACCATCTGGAAGTTCGTACTTCAATAACAATCATCGTTGAAGAATATTGCTAGAAACTTAATGAAGTGAGAAATGACTAACTTCTCGGGTCCAGGAATTTCCTTTCTTCAAATACAAAAAGGTCTGATTAATCAGAGATAATGCTGGAGCTTCAGGATCTCGTTGACAACTATGAACTAATGGTGTGGTCTTTCGTGGATGTAAAGAGACAAGAATTTCTTTTCTACTTTCCTAAACAATGTCACTCTTTAAGAAATTCTTCATCTGATCAATGTGGATGACTGATGCTCATCTCCTAAAGATATCTCTGTTTCATCAACATCTCAACAGCCATCTTCTCAGCTTAGCCTTCATCATAGTCAGCGATAGCATCTTCCAAAATTTCTTGTGATACTGTGCTTCGATTGTATTACATCATCATCTAAGCATAAGGTCAGTCCAAATATCAAAATTCTCTTTTGTTCTGCGATTTCTCCTAAAGTTGATGGAGCTTGTATTCCTCTTGAAATTTTTTTACCATGTCCAGATGATGACTCTCCCAGACACATTAGAGCTTCATACTCCGAAGTTTCTGCCGCTTTGCCTATTCTCCCCCTCAGTATGAGCATCATCATAGGACGTCCTGATCTCTTGGCGAACGACAGGAGATCGATAAACATGCGTTTTGTAGTACTGTATTTCTTTCAAACTTTATCTGGAGAGCTAACCATATTGCTATGTCCTGTTGTTGCAATTGAGGATCAGCTTTCATAGAAAGATACAGTTGATATTGTTGTTCTGAAACTGAAGATGTTTGTGATTGAGCCAGATGAACATGGAGAATATTTCCAGACATAATAACTTCTGGTAAACGGATGCATCGACTTAAGAAAGGAATGACATTGGAAAATTTCATGTCAATGTTTGTCTTAATTGAGCCTGAATATTTACACGTTCCAGGAGCAAAAATAGCTTTACAATCACCTTCCGTCTCTTCTTAGCCTTTTTGCTCTCCAGAATATACCCTTCCGCAACCATACCACTGAACTTGTATTACGAACTGGTTCAAGGAACTAGCTCCACAACTTGCTCCTTAAAATTTTTATAACCATAATAGGTAATGTCACGACATTACATCATGAAGATTATCAGCAAGTGTATTAAATGACTTCTTGGCATGAACTTGCCGTAGATGTGCAATACAGTAACCATAACGTCCTTGTAACTTGTTGAAAAGAAGCTCTTGTAAGCGTTTGAAGCGATTAGAGTTATGGTCTTTAACAATGAAAGAAGTCGATTCGTTTTACTAACTTTTTGTGAGGATGAAACGGAATGATGATGAAGTACAGGAGGAATAATCGTCAATTACCTGGAGTATCAAGGTATTATTCGAAGATACTTAGATTAGTCTGTATCCTAGAGTCTAATTGGGTGTGGGGATTGGTGAATCCTAGTCACCTCTACAATCTTCCCCTTTCTCCCTTCTCTTCAATCATACACCTTATCAGTTTATCTTCTTCATCTTCATCTTTAACATTTACTGGTATATACAACGTTAGTTAGTCTCCAACCTCATCTCTTTAGAAAACATACTACAACTGACTTCCATTTCTTTAGCAATCTCCACCTCTGGACTTTCCTTATCACTCCGGGGCTCTATCCTCGTGCCGGGAATATTTGATTCATCATTCCTATGGAATGAACTATCCACCAATATATTCTCTGTCCATCCACCATCTTTCATTTCTTCAAGATGCCAAGTGCTCATTAGAAAGTGCCACATTTTCTCATCTATCTTTGCTCCTCAAGACGACTTTTATGCTCAGCAAGACTAACTTGTAATGTATCTTGTAAAATCATCTCATCTGCTTTGTCAACATTTGGCACTGGAGCTGGTGGTGTAAGACGTGTGGATCTCCTTTCAGGGATACGAAGACGAATCACAGTTGATCGTCTTGGAGCACTTGACTCTGCTGCTTCCTTATTAGGGTTAGGTGACCTAGGGGCGCTAGGTGTCCTATGCGTTCCTTGGGTAGACTCAGTCGGCTGTGACTGAGTCAGAGGAACATCTATCCCAAACACCTCCGCATACATCCGATAATGCTCCGTGTGCTTCATTTCTTCAGTGATCATCCAAGCTGGTATCTGCATTCCAACTTTGTCTTTGTGTCTTCCTGAATTAAAAATATTCTTCATGATATCATCATCTTGCAAGTTGTGATACTTGTCTCGAGCACGTCTTGAGATGTCAGGAAAGATAGTCATGTAATGACTGACAATGATCTTTGTAAATCTTGGATATGGAATCGAAGATGTTGGATGATGAAGCGAATAGTAAAGTCCTTCCCATAGTAACTCTGCATAATCCACATGAATGTTATTGACAAAGCAATACATCATTTGCATTATCTGCAACGGCGGTTGATCCCATCCAGTGACACGTGTTGTCAAGCATTTGGAGAATATCTTGCATAACGTTTGCCATGGCTGCAGAAGACCAGTTGTCTTGAAACTTGATGATGTCTTCAGCTCCATTGTAAATCCCAATACTTGTTTGTAGAATGGAACCATGTCAGAAAATGATGGTGGTGGCACGAATGAATTATGATTGTTGTCAGTTGCTTGTGGAAGATGAAAGATTGTTCTGAAGTCATCCAGTGTAAGAGTAAGTTCTTTCTTGTCCAGCATAAACTTAAGCCTATACTTTGATCCGTCTTCCTTCAAAGTATGCCAGAACTGTGCCATATAAATCCATGGTACGGATGAAGAAGCTGCAATGCTGAATCGTAATGGATGATTCTTGATGATATTCGTCAGAATTTTTCTTTCCAGTGGGCATTGCACATGCTCGAGATCAACTTTCTTGTTAGCATCCATAAGATCATATCTTTTGTTTGGATGGCACAGTTCATCTGGATGAACATCAGCTGCATGTTGTTGTTGTGCCATGATGATTACTGAATGAATACAATTGAGATGTTAGATAACAAACAATTCATTTGACATTTTTGTCTTTTTCCACTCTGTCTGTTTTATATGTTCTGGCAATTCTTTTTGAACATATTTTTGATCAGTTTCTTTCCCATGTGCTCGTTCTTGCTTTTTCTAGCACATGCCATACGCTTTATTCTTTTGATTTACCATTTTTGTGTGTTCTGGCAATTCTTTTTCGAACACACTTTTGATTTGCTTTTTCGCGTATGGATTTAGCTCTCTCTTTCTGTTTTTAGAATATCCTCACCAGAAATTCTTTGTGACATGATACTCTTTCAAGAATGATGAAGATTTCTCTTTTGATTTTAATCAAGACTCTTTTATGAAAAATTAAAGAGAAATCATTCAACTTCTTAAAATTGTTTTGTGAAAGAGTATCATTTTGACACAATAACAGATTTTGAGAACTTTTTCCAGAAATCTTTTGACAAAAACTTTCTTTATAATGATAACATAGAATCAGGTAATCTCAAACCCATAACTGAATGGACACTAAGTCACTCACTCCTCATTCTGTTCATTGCAGAAAACGGCCGAAGCCGGACATAACTTAGTCCACTTAAACAATTGAGATTTAGATTAACAGATTCAAGTTATAAAAACTTTTGCTTTCACTTTTTGTCATAAATCCTAAACAATAAGGACAAACATATCTAATTTAATAATTGAACGGACACTAAGTCACTCACTCCTCATTCTGTTCATTGCAGAAAACGGCCTAAACCGGACATGACTTAGTCCACTTAAACAATTACGAATAGATATATCTGACCCTTAGCTCAGAATTCATAAAAACTTGATTTCTTTTTCAAAATTATTCACCACACTTGAGAAACTGATCTTATTATTCCACAGACATTTAAGCATTAAACATCATAAGCATGAATCATCAACATTATTTCTTTCTCAAAACTCCTTCACGTTTCCACAAACGTACTTTCACTGAATTTTGACTTTTTAGTATTACTGAGTTTGTCTTTTTGACCTTTCCGAGTTTGACTTTTTGACTATTACTGAGTTTCACAAACAATGATTCTTTTTGACATATGAAAAACCAAACTCAATCCATTGTATTATATTATCATTTTCGGATTACCACCTGAAGTCAATTAATTAAACTCGATAAACATCAAACTCGGTAAACGTCATACACATCCGAATTTCTATGTAAACGATTGGTTAATCATTTTTAATCTGTTCATCACGTATTTCCACATAATCTATGCATATGATCGTCCTTGATTACAATCATTTTCATTAACTCGATAAAACACAAACTCGGTAATTTTGAAAATTGTTCCGAGTTTAAATTCGATAAAGCAAACACATTACTTAACAGTTTGATTAGGCTCACCCACTTACGTTTGAGCAAGAAGAGTAATAGAAATCGTTGTAATGAACTCAAAAAGACTTGCGTTGATTTTCTTCTCAAACTCGATCAAAGGATTCGGTAATTAGAAAAAAATAAAATGAAAATTTTCCACCTTTTATAGCCACCGAAAAGATTTTGAATATTGACACTTTTAGCCCCTGTGATTAGCATTTTCGATTTTGAAATTTGTTTTTCAATTTTCACAAACTCCCCCTTGAATAATGAATCTTTTCAAAAACTCCCCCTTGAATAATGAATCTTTTCAAAAACTACCCCTTGAAATGAAATCATGTAAAGTACTTAGTCCAAAAATGCTTAAATAAAAACTCCCCCTTGAAACTATAACGTTTTTCAAATTCAGTCTTTGTGAGAGATCATTGTTTTTATTTTATTTCCAAAATGATGTATGTGAATGGAAAATTTTAAGAACTCCCCCTTAGATCATGTGATCTTGTTAAATTATGTTTTTTTTATGAAAAATATGTCAAATTTTTTTGATATTTTGAAATTTTTCAATTTTTTTCTTTTGTTTTTGAAAATTTATTTACATGTTTTTGATGTATGATCTTTTCAAGAAGATAACTTTGCCAGGCTTTCCAACCGTGTTAGAGTCATAAATCTCATACCAATGCGATGAACTAGATACTCAAAGCGTTCTTTTGGAAGAGCTTTAGTAAATAGATCTGCAAGTTGGTATTCTGTCCCGACAAAGTAATTTTCCATAGTACCCTTCTTAACATGTTCCTTAATAAAATGATACCGAATGTCTATGTGTTTTGTCTTAGAATGCTGAATTGGGTTGCATGAGATAGCAATGACACTCTTAGAATCATAATACATCAGAATCCGGTTGTACTTGTATCCATAGTCAAGAAGTTGTGTACGCATCCAAATAGCTTGTGCACAACATACAGACAAGGAAACATATTCAGCCTCAGCAGTAGACATCACAATACAATCTTGTTTCTTTGAACTCCAACTCACGAGCTTTCCACCTAGAAATTGCCATCCTCCTGATGTACTTTTACAATCATCTTTACATCCTGCATGGTCTGCATCTGAATATGCAATTAGTTTAAATCCAGAATCCTTTGAATAGCATAGACCCATGTTATAGGACTGTCTCAGGTACCGAAAGATCCGTTTAACCTCTTTGAGGTGTTTGACCGTAGGACGTGCTTGATAATGAGCACATACAAAAGTAGCAAAAGCAATGTCTGGATGACTGGCTGTTAGGTACATAATCCCTCCTATCATATGATGATAAGTCGTTTGATTAGTAGGAGTGCCATGTAAATCAGCATCCAGCCTCTCAGTTGCCATAGGTGTACTCATTGAGACACATTCATCTAGACCATGTTTCTTTAACAACTCAATTGCATATTGTGACTGACTTATGAATATGCCACGGGGAGATTGATGAACTTGAAGTCTAAGAAAGAACTTTATTTCACCCATCATCGACATTTCAAAATTATTTTTAATTAGGTTTGCAAAACGTTTTGAAAAATCTGGATTTGTTGAACCAAAAATAATGTCGTCAACATATACTTGAACAAGTAATATGTGTCCCCCGTGACGTCGTGTGAACAAAGTCAGGTCAATAATACCTTTAGTGAACCCATGTTCAATTAGAAAAGAAAATAATTTGTCATACCATGCACGAGGTGCTTGCTTAAGACCGTATAGAGTTTTTTTCAACCTGTAGACGTGATCTGGAAATTCTAGATCAATAAACCCTTCAGGTTGGCTGACATAGACTTCTTCTTTTAAAGGACCATTAAGAAAAGCCGTTTTGACATCCATTTGAAAGATTGTGATATTATTATGAGCAGCATAAGTAATAAACATCCGAACAACCTCAAGACGAGCAACATGAGAAAATGACTCTTCAAAATCAATGCCTTCTTCCTGCTTGTATCCTTTAGCCACAAGATGAGTTTTGTTCCAAACTACAATATTCTCAGCATCACACTTGTTCTTCCAGAGCCATTTAAGAGCAATAACATTCTTTCCTTCTGGTCGTGGAACGAGTTCCCAAACTTGAAGTCTCTCAAATTGATTCAACTCATCTTGCATGGACTCAATCCAACTGTGGTCTGCCATAGCTTCTTTGATATTCTTTAGTTCAATAGTGGTGATGGTTAATGCATACATGCATACCTCAGAATCTGTATGTAGCCGTTGGCGAGTCATGATAGGTTTGGATGAGTCACCAATAACTTGGTCTAGAGGATGATCTTTTGTCTAAATGTGTGTTGAGGGTTGTACTTGGTGGAAATTATGCACATTTGATGATTCTAGAGCCATTGTATGTAACACCCCCAAAAATCACTTACAACGCAGCGGAATACCAAATGGGGTGTTACTTCGTAATACACAGCAATAGATACAAGAGAACGACCTCTAGGTGTCGTTTGAATAATAACATTTGTTGATTCAATAAAAATCTGA
>BQNB010092076.1:2920-26702 GCA_026074375.1 Tanacetum coccineum | reverse complement strand
GTTGTTTTGCGAGTTCGTTTCGTTAGAGTTTTTCTGTTCCTTTTCGTTCTTTGTTTGTTGGATCGTTTTTGCGTGTATTTCGTCAGCTAGTTTCTTTCTAGCCCTTTTTTAATAAAATTCCATTTGCCGTTCAAAAAAAAAATATAAAAACAAAGTTATGTAAATAAACTCAAAATGATATTTCGGGACTGTTTTGGCACGACATTTTAAGCATGGATTTTATATTTTTACAAAATACTACGTCTCATGACGATTCCAAAAAGGTAAGAAACTCGAAAAACGGATTTATAACGAAGAAGATACATAGTTTACGAGTTATACGTTAATTAAACTTTTATAAAACTAATTTTATAAAAATTACTGTTCACAACAGATACATTTTTGGAAAATAATTATAAAACTTTTAATTACGAAGACGTACTCGAAAGAATCACTAAAAACGGAGTTAAAACGAGTAAGATACGACGTTTCAAAGTTATCGAACATTATATATAAGCTGAAAAAAATGTGCACGCTTCAGCAGCCCTTTTTCATAATTTTCGGATGTATATTTTGTAAACTAGACACTATTTCCTGATATGAATAGTGTTGGTTCGTTTTATTTATAAATTTTTGCGAAACATTTTGGAATCACTTAAATAATATTTATACTTGTTTTAAACTATATAAATGTTACTCCCTCCGTCCCATATTAAGTGTCCACAATGGAATCTTTTAAGTCTTTTTTTATCAACTTTGACCATTAATAGTTTTGTTTGTGTTATATAATATTGAACAAAAATTCTACCAACGAAAAATATATTCAAAACTCTATCTATTCATATATCTTGCATCAAGTATCATATAACATAAGAAGAAATCATTGAGGTCAAAGTTGAAGAAAAAAGACTTTGAAAAAGTCAAGTAGACACTTAATGTGAGACGGAGGTAGTAACAAAAACGTAAAAAATAAGACGAAAAAGTAAAAAAACAGCCGAAAATGTAAAAAATTAGACGAACACGTAAAAAACTAACGAAAACGTAAAAAATGACGAAAACGTAAAAAAAATAAACGAAACGTAAAAAACTGACGAAAACGTAAAAAAACGGATGAAACGTATAAAAAAGACGAAAACTTGAAATAACTGACGAAAACGTTAAAAAAATGGACGAAAACGTAAAAAAACTGACGAAAACGTAAAATAACGGAGGAAACGTAAAAAAAGACGAAAACGTAAAAAATCAGTTGCTAGTGTCGTGAGCGCGAGTGTTGTGGATAGATCTATCGGGATTGACAATCCCCACCTTTCTTTGGGGTCACAAGCTGACTTATGGTGCATTGAACATTTGAGGTATTACTTTCTAGGATGTTTGGCAGAACATCCTACTTTTATGGGGCATTCCAATCTCTTGATTGAAGTACGTTAAGGTTTCGGTGTCATGAGCTTAGTGCAATAATACAAAGTGTTAGACATGATGAATGTGTTTCTCTTGTCTACCTTACTTGTTTTGGACTTCGGAATACGTACTTAGTCCACCATTACTTCGATCTTGTGGTCCACTACTGAACATTTTCTAGATTATATAAATCAACTACTTGGATTTCTGGGAAATAACACTTTTAAATGTTGTAACGCTACTTTTCTTCTGAAATATTTCTTAAAACTATTTCAATATACTTATTTACCTTAAAACCTATGATTCTCCAACATTATTGTTGACGTTTTTTGCATGTTTTTATGTTACTATTCCTGATAGTGGAGCATTGGAGCATTCGGTGGTCACGCGGATATATATTTTGAAGGCTTATATCTTGAGTACCATTGATAACGTTTTTTAACAATATGTTTCTATGCATTATAAATGGGATCGTTTATAAACTTGATTATTAATATATCAAATGTGAAATTTATCTTAAAACGTCTCTTTTGAGGTCGTTTTCTATGACTTGTGCGTTTGGACTATGAAGTAGCACCCCATTGTTACCATTCCACTGCGACCAGATTGTGGGGGGTGTTACAGCAGTCTTTGATGGTATGGCTCCTCTTGAGTCAAGAATTTATCTAGTTGGAATATCTAATCCATTATAGAACAAGACTACCTCTTGCGTCTATGTTAAATAATGTTGAGGGCACTTCATCAAGAGTTCTTTAAATCGCTCCCAAGCTTGATAGTGGTTTTTATTTGGTTCTTGCTGAAAGTTGTTGATCTCCTCAATTTTCTTTGCAGTACGAGCAGGTGGGCAATATTTGCTTAGAAACTTTGTCTTCAGATCTTTCCAAGTTGTAATCGAACCAGATGGTTTGTTTCTTAGCCAACGACTTGCGGCTCCAGTTAAGGACATAGGGAAGGCCCTAATCATCACTTGGTCTATAGTTATATTAGGGATGTGGAATAAATCTACGATCTCAATAACTTTCTCAATATGTTCGTTTGCATCTTCATGATCAAACCACTAAAAGTGTTGGTACGTAGTTCCTTAGAAATTGGCCCCCCCCTCCCCTTTAGTTCAAATCTATCCTTGTCCTCGATCTTAGGCCTAGCAACTCCCGATCCATAGTCGACTCGAGTTTTACTCATGCATTGTTCCATAGTTTCCATCATTGTTTCCCCAACTTCTTCCTCCGAATATTCTTCTTGGTCAGAAAATAGATCGAAATTAGGCGATCTCGATTCGTCAAGACTTAGTGTCTTGAAGTGCTTCCTAGATGATCGAAATTCTCGTTCCGGATCCTTAAAAGGTGTAAATAGTTCCTTAGTCAAACTTCTTGTCATGCACTACCTGAAACAAGGGATAAACAAATCAGTAGGATGGGCTCAGGAGAAAGAAAACACAGATATACGGAAATTGAATATGAAAAAACCAGATCTGTTATTGTATCAGATAGTCAATACGCCGTATTCAATGGAACTGAATACGCCGTATTAATCTTTTTGAACGAATACGCTGTATTGGATAGAAAGTTGGATACGCCGTATCCAATGGAAGTGGATACGCCGTATCGGTTTATCGACCAGAACAGTGTATTATGAAAACCAATTAAATACGCAAACAATTAAACACACAAATATACAGAATATACAAAATTATACACTAATCTAAATTACACTAATCCTAAGGGTTAGATCTAATCTAATGTTAAAAACCAAAATATCAAATAAAAATCAAGATTAAATTTTCACTCCCCGGCAACGGCGCCAAAAACTTGATTGTGTCGTTGTGTGGTGTTAATTTTATGATTTCAAGTTTTAAATTTATATTTTGTCGACTTAACCAAAAACAACACTTTAACGGGCAGTGTACCCGATCGGTGGTAGTTTCGTGGTAAGTAGGGTGTCGATCACTAAGAGCGAGAAACAATCTTTCAATTTATTAATATTTTGGTTATCTAAACTAAGTTAATTCTATTCTATGTTAAACCTATGCTAAACCTATGTTAATCCTAAATCTAACGGATAAGGGGGTTTTCAGCCTGAGAGACTGGCACGAGTTTTGTGGTGACTAAAATCAACTTAAGACACTAAAACACATGCAAGCTAATTAACAGAAGATAAAAGAGCGGTCTAGCCAAATATAAGAAAACTGTATTAACCATTATTAATCCAATCAAAACGTTGGTTTGTTTATTTAGTGCAATGATTACTTATCTCGAGGCGGCATATCATTCTTAAGATTAAGGCGGTACTTCTTTCTTAAACCTAGACACGTAGAATTCTGTCACAATTAAACGCATCCACATAAAGCATCCTTGTTTGCTGATTATAATATATCTTAGGGATTAAAGCAATTGTGATCTTGTTAAACCCTAGCTCATGGAGACTTTACCCACTTACTGCTTAAAGGCAATTCATACACTTAGTAGTCCACTAACCAAGTCTTTACCAATTAACCAAAAACGTACTCGTTGATCCCTGGGTCACCTGCCGGTCTAACTAAGCTCACAATTTAAGGGCAAAGATAGGTCGTTATTTGTGTCTATTGGTCAAGAAGTAATAAATCACTATATGGAGAGCTATCCCGGCATCTAGATTACTTGGTCCATATCACTAGATTCTAGTTGAATGATAGGTACATCAAAAGCACATAAACAAGTATAATTGATAAAACATAAACAAGAATAAACAATAAATTAAGCAATCCAAGATAAACAACCAAACCAATTCAGATCTTCATAATAATGGCTAATACCCAAAGGTATTAGCCTTCAAACGTCATAATCAATACAAGAGTAATAATTTAGCCAAGGTAAACTAACCGAGTTAACGAATGATACCAAAAACTGAACGATTACAAGAGTATAGGAGATTACAAGTTGTTTCATATTGAATTAATCACGTTGCAAGACCTCTTCTGCTCTTCTTTTTTTTTTTTTTTTTTTTTTTTTTTTTTTTTTTTTTTTTTTTTTTTCATTCTCTCTAAAAATTGACTTTTGTGGTTTAGGTATCGAAAATATGATTTAGCACACTTAAAACTCGTTTTTGAAATTTTTATTTATAAGGTCTGGAAAAAGGTCAATACGGTGTATCGAGAGTCCTCAATATGGCGTATTGGGGATTTCTTAGAGTAGAGACCACGTTTGATATCTTACAGAATATTTTATTTCCATATGGCTTGAATACGACGTATTGGATTTTCCTGGATACGGCGTATTAGATCTTTTTTCTTCGTGGTCTTTGGTGAAGTATAGGCACGAATACGCCGTATCTTCCTTGATGGATACGGCGTATTGGTTGTCAAAACAGAAATCTTCAAATATCTTTGTTTAAGCTCCAGAATGCGTGCCTTTTGTTAACTTTCACCATGTACTCCTTAATTATTACAATTCTCAAATACAAACGATTAAGTAATAATTCTTTGCAATAATTATAAAAATGGGTTAATTACATGGGATAAATGATGATATAAAAGTGACGTTATTTGATGTCATCACGTACTAAGATATGTCATAATAATATCTAGTTTAATTCTACAATTTTTGTGTATACATGTAATCGTGTTACATTGGGTTCTTGTGCAACATCTAATTTAATTATGATGAATATGATGGGCACACCGAACATCTTCCAGAATTTCCTCCATTTTGGAGGATTATGATAGAGGATTTTTTACACTATGTTTTTGGTCAATATACGACATATGTAATGCACAATTTATTTTTAGGGTATACGCGTTGTCTTAAACCGTAAACGTTAAGTGAAATTGCGTAAACTAAAATGATCATTCAATGTAAACGGGCATTAAACGATTAATGTTGACATCAAGCAAAGTATTATATGATTATTATGAGGATAATTAATAACTTTGTTTATTTATTTTTATTGGACTTACGTAAATGCTTATGTTCGCGATAAAACGCGTTTCGGCATTCCCGGAAGCACCAAAACCTAACTACGCTTAAACGAATACCCACGATTATACCCAATACATAAAATAATCAATATAACATAACATGGGAGCCTATGTGGCCGAATTTTCAAGGATAGGACCAAGATAATTAGCAACTTGCTCAAAAATATATAAGTTAAGAAAGTCATAGGGAACCAATCTATTACACATGAAACACTTTGAACTAATTAACCTTGTGCATGGGTTTACGAAAGTGACCATGGTTAGGTTAATTGATATGTTCACTATATAATAGATGCATGCACTCTTTCTTTATAAACACTTAACCAAAAATTACAAAAATCTCTCATTTGTCCTCTTTATACCCCACGGCTCAAAATAGTTATTTTGGGGAATCCATTGCTTGATTTTCTATCATTATACAAGCATACTCACATCATACTTAAGGTATTCTAAGGTGGTTCCAAGGTTTGGTTCACCATTTGCAAGGAAGGAATCAAGAAAAGAAAGAAAGGGTTTACTTGGGAAAAATTAGGGTTTCATTCTAATTTTCTAGCAAGAGTTTTGAATCACTAGGGTGATGATTAACGGGTTTTCTTTTCTCTAATCATCCACACAAGGTTATGTCAAAAGCTTCATCATTTCATAACTAAGATTTTATGTGTTCATATGTTATATTTAGCTAAATCACCATTTGGGTACTTTTGAATATGTAAAATGATTTTTTCATATGGATTAATGTTTTGTACACTTATTTACATGTCATATGGAGATAATATTCTGTTAGAATGAATGTATAAGGGTTTTTAAATGATGCTTAAGAGTAAACATGTTTATGTGCAATTAGGGTTTCTAAATGTCAATTATGAGTTACAAGTAAATATGGTACAAATTAACATGTTAATCTTGTTATCGTGGACTCACATGGAAACAACTTTTGACATAATGGACCTAATATATGTATGGAATAAGATATTAGGTTTCTAATGGGTTTGTAACAAAGTGGTAAAGCTAAAAAGTCCTAAAAACAAGTTTTAAACACATTTTTAAAAAAAATATCTTAGGGGCTGTTTGTAATTCGAAATTTACATATATGTTTTATGATTTTATAAAATACTACATGTCACAAGGATCAATGGGTCATAAAGAACTCGAAAAACCGATTAATAACGAAGAAGATACGATATTTACAAGTTTACGATAGTTAATACTTTTATAAAACTAATTTTTATAAAAGTACTATTCACCATAGAAACTTATACTTTATAAACATCAATATTTGATAAAACTTTCAATTACAAGAACGTGTTCGAAAGAATCGCTAAAAACGGAGCTATAACGAATAGATACCGGATGAAACGGTGGTACGTTAATTAAAAGTATTAAAAATAATAAAAACATTTCAACATAGAATCTCACAAACCTAAGAATGTGTTTTATGAGCACTCCATTTAATACGAAGAGTGGGCGTAGAAACGCGGTGAATCAGGCTTTATAACGAAAAGTTATGTCATTCTTTACTAAAGGCGTGATTATAAACGTTTTACTTTTATAATTACGATTTTAGTTAAAAATAGATGGTGATATAGTTTATTTAGGATTATATTATTGTTATTAGTTATTCGATGTGATATATTAGCAGGGAATTTCATAATGAGGCTTTTCGGATGGCGTATTGACGTGTTGTTGATTTACGATTTTAAAGTGTCCTAACTCTTTTACGTCATGTCATGAACCTCTTAAATTATGATAGACGAACGTTAGTTCGTGATAACTATAAATGACTTATTTACAGTTGTTGTGTAGACAACATACTTGAATGACTGATTCGACTATACGTGACGGTTTTTACTTGGGATATTGTGTTATCAGTTTACTCACTCTGAGGTGAGTGAAATTCGTAGCCCCATGTTTTACATTTATTAAATTTCACGTTTTTGGGTGAAGAGCATTGTTCATGTTTTTACAAAATTGGAAGCTAGTGTACATTTTATCATAATTACGTTTTGCTAAGTAGCGAATAACCCACTATGCCATGTAATCAGGAACTGTCAATTACTGGAATCGTGAGCGCGGAATGTTATAGATAGATCTATTTGGATTGACCTCCCCGTTTGGGTGACTAGCTATCACTGGAAACGAACGTATATCATGTCGGATACTGGATGTTACGGGTTGAACATCATCAGGGCAATGTAGGCAATATTTATATATTGTATTCAATTATGTCGAGCTTCGTGTCATGAGCTTAGGTTAAACGTTATTAAATTTTTTTGATGTGCATATGTGCATTATCACTGGGAAAGTCTTGCGGTCATGCATATTACATTTACATAAACCTATGGAAATTCACCAACTTTATGCTTAGACTTTTTTTAAATGAATGTTTTTCAGGTCATTAAGCCGATGTCGATGGATACAGTGTTTGTTATATTATGGAAGTCATGCATTAAAGATTTAGTCGCATTACTTTTTTTTGGGTTGGTTTATCTGTTATGGGCTGGAAATCTTTGTAATAAATAAAAGGTAAACAAGTAAAGCTGCGAGCTTCTGTAACACATACTTATTAATCCAATGTATCTGGTTTTAATGACTTTATTGGTCGTTCTTACTTTCTTGTGTTGTTGATCTGAGAAGTAACACGCCCCGGACCCTTATTCCGATGCGACCTAATTTGGGGGTGTTACAGATTGGTATTAGAGCTAAAGGTTTAGAGAACCAGAGTCAAAATGCTTATTTTGGCACTATCCATTTTCAAACATTGCATTCATACAAAAGGGTTTTCACGGGACATACATACACTAATTATGCATTAGTCGGTTAGGCTAGATGCATGCATGATTGATATTCATGATTGATATACATTATATAATATAAATGTATATTACTATAAGAGTCTTATATTAAATACTAATATAAGTTATGTGGGAGTTTCAGATTCGGTTATGTCAGGTTCTGAGCATTCTACAGTTACATACACATTAGTATCCTTTCCAGTTGAGGACGATTCAGACATTGGTTCACCAGGAGTCGATGGACCACCCATTATGCCAGAGGACCCATATGCTTACATAATGGCTGCTTATCAGGTTCCACCATCGCCTGACTACATACCTGGCTCTGAGGTTCCACCATCACCTAACTACATACCTGGCCCCGAGGTTCCACCATCGCCTGACTACATACTTGGCCCCGAGGTTCCACCATCGCCTGACTACATACCTGGCCCCGAGGTTCCACCATTGCCTGACTACATACCTGGCCCTAAGGTTCCACCATCGCCTGACTACATACCTGGCCCCGAGGTTCCACCATCACCTGACTACATACCTGGCCCCGAGGAGCCACAGTCACCTCCCCCACTGGACTTTGTTCCTGAGCCGATGTACACTGAGTACATGCCACAGGAGGATGAGATACTCCCGGCCGAGGAGTAGCCACTACCTGCTGCTGCCTCACCCATTGCAGATTCACCAGGATATGTTCCTGAGTCTGATCCGAAGGAGGAGCCAGTATACCTACTGATAGGGGAGGATGTTGATTGATGATGAGGTATTGAGGACAGGACTGAGGGACGAGGAGCACCCAGCTCTTGGCTAGACTCTTGTACCACATGTACACCGTTATGACGATAGGATATCTATCAGGGATTGAGCCATCCATATCACTTTCCTCCTAGGGAAGAGGTTGAGGAGACTTTCTTGACTTAACCACCCCACCCACATCACCAACTTACTCCACTTCATCTCCTTTTTACCATAGATAACCATCACCCAACACCCAATTAGCCCTATCTTATTGATATTCCTAAGGTTGTTTACCTTCAGAAGAGGGTGCGTTTTGATTTCTCCAAACCCTAAACGTGAGGTCGGGGAGAGTTCAGCAGCCGGTGCTGCTAGGCAGGATAGACCTACCATAGCGAGGGACGACCCTTACTCCATAGCAAGGGAGGACCTTTATAGATTTGTCGATTAGTTGATGATCCCTCCTAGATGTTCGACAACTAAGGAGTTTGGACTATGACATTACGGATACAGGGATGAGATGGTAGGATGCCATTCAATGAGATTGCCCACCGAACACCCTAGAGGGGTATCAATCTGGGTTACTGATTTGCTACCCCCCATGTTAAGGAGGAGACTACCAGCATGTATGGTATTATAGAGGATGCTCAAGATGACCGATTCAACTGAGAGGCCGAGTCAACTTGTTGTATAGGGATAGGCTTGTTCATCGTCGTTTAGCAGTAATGATAGAGAGAGAGGCTAAGATGGCTCGTGAGGCTTGGGGACTATCATGCTTACTGTCTGGAGCTAGCGGACTTTGCAGTTAGATGTTATGTCATTACATACTATAGTAGTGGCATAGAGTGCATTGATTTCAGAGTTACAGTCAGCAGATCACAGGAGACAGAGGGTGATTACAGAGTTATTGGCATCAGACCACAAGAGACAGGTTCAGTTGACTAAGACATTGAGGTTGCTAAAAGGACTACAGACATAGATGGTCGAGTTTCAGAGGCAGCATGGACCCACAGAAGGTCCGTCATAGCCTGATGCACCAGGAGAGGCTGGTAGCAGGTTACTTAGAGTTAGTTATGTTTGTAGAAAAACTATAGTACTGCAGCTGTTAAGTATTATGGGGTTATTCCTCAGCTAGCTGACTTGTTTAGAGCTTTTGTTTTGTTAGTAGCCCAGTATAGGTCTTTTGTGCAGGTATTATCTACCTTATAAAGGCCTAATAAGTGTTATGGGTATATCCGGATCAGTATGGGCTTGTAGGTTGTTTCTTTTGATCATGTAACCTAAGTGTAGTAAATCATTTTATCTGAACCGAACATGTATGTTTTTCCAAGTTATATTGAATGGACGGATACGTTAGCTGATGAAATCGAATTTATTGTAAATGAATGTCGATTTGGTTATACCTCGATTAATTTCAATAACAGTTATACATTTCACTGTGTGATGTGATCTCGTTTTTATTTAATGTGTATATGTTATGTCATAGTTATGATTTTTTTTGAAATCTAACGAGTATTTGTTTTTTATGATTTAAGAAAATGGGCACCAAAGAGAAAGACCAGAGGTTAAACCAAGTTGCAACACCTAACAACCAGTCACATACACTCATACCATACATCTGTCACCAAACGACCAAATTCAGGCAATGATTAACGGAAGGCGTTATTGTGCACTGCAGTCGTGATGCAACCAGAAACGGCGATGATAGCCATACTTCAGGATGGGTGCCAGATGGACCTGTGCTAGTTGCTCGTGAATGCACCTACCCGGACTTCCTAAAAATGCCAACCTTGAACTTCAAGGGAACTGATGGAGTTGTGGACTCACTCAGTGGTTGAATGATGGAGTCTGGTTTACGCATAAGCAAATGTATAGTAGAATGCCAGGTCTAATGTGCTACGTGTACCCTGTAAGGAAATGCTCTGACATGGTGGAACTCCCATGTTAAGACAATACTCCTGAAGTGCCCATGCAATGCCATGGAGGAACACTGAAAAAGAGATGGACAGACAAATTACTGCCAAGGGGCAAAATTAAGAAACTGGAGTTCGAATGTGAATTTGAAGGTAAAGGGTAATGCGTGGTAACCTATAGCCAAACGTTTCCAAGAACTGGCACTATTGTGCGAAAATGGATGTTTTCGGAAGGAAATTGACCAAAGTTGAGGAAATATGTCGGTGGCTTGCCCGACACGATCCATGCAGTTGATGGCAAACTAAGCCACAAAAACTACTGCAGGATGCCATTGAGTTCGCACTGAACTCATGGACAAAAAATAACACTTTGGGCTGAGAGTCAAGCTGACAACAAAAGAAAGTCTGATGACACTGCCAGGAACAACCAGAATCAGCAACCAAACAGAGACAAAACACTGGAAGAGCTTATGCTGCGGGAAATGATGACGGGAGACCACGGAGGGCCTAGACCTCTGTGTTCCAAATGTAAACTATACCCATGATGTTCCTTGTGCTCCAATGCCACAAGTGCCACTGATTTGGTACCATTTAGGTCGTGACTGCAAGAATTCCCCAAATGTAAACACTGGGGTCTAATCAGAGGGCTTGTTTTAAATGTGGTGCTCAGGGGCATTTCAAGAAGGATTGCCTAAAATGGAAGAACAACAACAACTGGGGTAATCAGGCTGGAAATGCCAAGGCTCAGGCAAAGGTGTATGCCGTGGGCAATGCAGGGGCAAACCCGGACAACAATGTCGTCACGGGTACATTTCTCCTAAACAACCGATATGCATCTATTTTATTTGATACCGGTGCCGATAGGAGTTTTGTATCTACTGCATTTAGCTCTCAAATTGTTATCACTCCGACTGCATTAAATCAGGATTATAATGTCAAACTAGCCGACGAGCAAATAGTTGGGTTAAACACTATTATCCGGGGTTTTATGTTAAACTCTTAAATCTCCTTTCAACTTAGACCTAATGCCGTAGAACTAGGTAGTTTTACGTGATAATTGGTATGGAATGGTTTGGCAATGTACCATAGTTATTGTCTAGTGCGGAAAAATCATTCGTATTCCTTTTGGAGACGAAATTTTAATCGTTCGTGGTGACGGAAGCAGCAATAAACATGGGACTCGATTAAACATCATCTCGTGTGCTAAGGCTCAAGAGTATTTAACGAAGGGATGCCAAGTATTCTTAGCAAATATCACCGCAACCAAAGACGAAGACAAGTCAAAGGAGAAACGATTTGAAGATTTGCCAGTTGTTCAAGAATTTCCTGAAGTCTTTCCTGAGGACTTGCCGGGTATACCACCCACTCGACAAGTGGAGTTTCGAATCGATTTGTACAGGGGGTTGTACACCTGTAGCAGGGCACAATATAGATTAGCACATCCTAAGAGGGAAACTAGCTGGAGCAACTGCAAGAACTTACGGATAAAGGCTTCATAAGACCAAGTTCCTCACCCTGGGGAGCTCCGGTTCTGTTTGTAAAGAAGAAAGATGGGTCTTTTCGGATGTGCATCGGTTACAGGGAATTAAACAAACTAAAGGTGAAGAACCGCTACCCACTCCCAAGGATCGATGACCTATTCGACCAGCTGCAAGGGTCAAGTATTTATTCAAAGATCGATCTGAGGTCAGGGTATCACCAGTTGAGGGTTCGAGAAGAAGACATTCCCAAGACTGCATTCAGGACTCGATACGGTCACTATGAATTCTAAGTCATGTCTTTTGGTTTGACTAATGCACCAGCCGTGTTCATGGACCTTATGAACCGGATGTGTAAACCGTATCTGGATAAGTTTGTAATTGTCTTCATCGATGACATTTTGATCTACTCCAAAAGTAAGAAGGAACATGAAGAACACCTTAGACAGATCTTGAAATTGCTTAAAAAGGAAGAATTGTACGCAAGTTTCCAAGTTAGTGGAATTTTGGGATTTCCGGGGACAATTCCTCGGTCACGTGATTGGATGTCGAGGTATTCACGTTGACCCTTCAAGATTTGAATCTATCAAAGGATTGGGCGTCACCTAAAAACACCAACGGGAGATTCGCCAATTTTTGAGACTTGCCGGCTTTATGAAGTTTTCAAGAAGGGTTTTTCAAAGATCGCCAAGACAATGACCCAAAAACTAACCAGAAAGGTGTCAAGTTTAGATTGGGGCGACTAAACAAGAAGCTGAGTTTCAACTTGTTGCAACAAAAAGCTGTGCAGTGCACCAATCCTGGCCTTACCTGAGGGAAGCGAAGATTTCATCGCATATTGAGATGCTTCAAAGAAGGGTTTGGGTGCTGTGGTTGATGCAAGAGTAAGGTGATTTTTATGCTTAAGAGTTAAAAATTATGAAAAGAACTATACGACTCACGATTTAGATTAGGGCGTAGTGTTTGCTCTAAAGATTTGGAGACACTTATTGTAGGAAACCAAGTGCACAGTGTTCACTGATACAAAAGTTTCTACAATCAAATTCTTGATCAGAAGGAATTTAAATATGAGGCAACGTCGCTGGTTAGAGTTGCTGAGTGATTACGATTGCGAAATTCGTTATCACCCAGGGAAGGCGAATGTTGTTGCTGATGCTCTGAGCAGGAAGAATGAAACCACTTAGGGTTTGGGCCTTAGGAGGGACTATGGCTTGGATCTTACTAAAAAATCTTGAGAAGCTTCAGACTGAAAGCATCGAAAGCCAGAAAACATCAAGAAGGAGGATGTTGGGGGGTATATTGGTTGAGAATTCAAAACGATCCGGAGAAACTTAGAACGGAAAAGTTGGAACCACGTGCGGATGGAACTATGTGCTTAAATGGCAGGAGTTGGTTACCATGTTATGGCGACTTAAGGACTGTGATCATGCACGAGTCCACATATCTAATGACCTCTATTCATCGGGTTTCGGACAAGATTGTACCAGGATATGAAAAACTCCATATTATCTGGTGGCCCTAATATGAAAGCTACACTCGCACCTATGTAGCATAGTGTTTGTCATGTGCTAAGGTACAAGGTCCGAACATTCAGAGACCATCGGGTTAGTTAGTTGCAACCCGAGATACATCATGGAAGTGGGACAACATAACGATGGATTTTGTTTCATGAAGTTTTCCTAAAGTTCATCACAAGGTTATGGACACTATTTGGGTGATCGTTGACCGACTTACAAAGTCTAGCATTTTTATGCCAATGAGGGAAACAGATCCTATGGATAAACTGGCAAGAATGTACCTAAAGGAGGTAGTCACGAAGCATGGAATACCTGTTTCAATTATCTGTGATCGTGACCCTCGGTTCGCATCAAATTTCTGGAGGTCACTTCAGAAGGCTTTGGGTACAAGTTTAGATATGAGTACTGCATATCATCCGCAAACCGACGGACAAAGCGAGAGAACCATCCAAACTCTCGAGGATATGTAAACCTGTGCTTTGGGGGCGTTATAAATTGTCTTGGAAATGGTTGGGTTAAACATTTTCCATTAGTCGAGTTTTCATACAATAACAGTTATCATGCCAGCATTAAGGTGCACCGTTTGAAGCACTTTTATGTCGAATAGTGTCGTTCTCCCGTTGTTGGGCCGGACGTTGGACATGTTCAATTATGGTCCAGAATTGTACAAGAATTCAACGGAGAGGATCATCCAGATTAAACAAAGGATTCAAACCGCTCGCGATCGACAAAAGAGCTACGCTGATTTAAAGCGTAAACCGATGGAGTTTCAAGTTGGAGATAAAGTTATGCTTAAGGTTTCACCTTGGAAAGGGGTCGTACGTTTTGGCAAACGGGGGAAGTTAAACCCTAGATATGTCGGACCTTTCAAAGTGTTGAAAAAGGTTGGAGCCGTTGCTTACAAGCTTGAGCTTCCTCAAGAGCTGAGCAGGGTCCATAATACGTTTCATGTATCCAACTTGAAGAAATGTTATTCTGACGATCCATTAGTCGTTCCCCCCCCCCTCTCCTTCCCCCCCCCCCCGTTGGAAGGACTCCAAGTGGATGACAAGCTTCATTTTGTTGAAAAGCCTGTAGAAGTCATGGATCGCGAAGTCAAACAATTGAGGCAAAGCCGTGTCCCAATTTTCAAGGTTCGATGGAACTCTAGGCGGGGTCCTGAGTTTACATGGGAACGTGAAGATCAATTCAGGAAGAAATATCCACACCTCTTCACCAAGACTGCACCGTCGTTAAGTGCCGTGTGATAAAGCCATTGTGGTAGGACAAGGCTCATTTAACGAGGGAAGACTATAACACCTCGTGTTTTAGGTCATTGTACGACATTATGTAATGCACAATTTATTTTTTAGGGTTACGCGTTTTCTCTTAAACTGTAAACGTTAAGTTAAATCGCGTAAACTAAAAATGATCATTCAATGTAAACGGGCATTAAACAATTAAATGTTTACATCAAACAAGTGTTATATGATTATTATGAGGATAATTAATAACTTTTTTCATCTTATTTTTGTTGGCTACGTAAAATGCTTACATTTCGCGATAAAACGCGTTTCGGCATTCCCGGAAGCACCAAAACCTAACTATGCTTAAACGAATACCCATGATTATACCCAATACCCAAAATAATCAATATAACATCACATGGGAGCCTATGTGGCCGAATTTTCAAGGATAGTACCAAGAATTATCAACTTGCTCAAAATATCAAGGATTATGAAAGATCATAGGGAATCAACTCTTACACCAACTGAAACCACTTGACTAATTAACCTTGTGCAAGGGTTAGAAAGTGATCATGGTTAGGTTAATTAGATATTTTCACTATAAATAGCATGCACTCACTCTTACTTTCACAAACACTTAGCTAAAAATCACACAAACCTTTCTCTTGTCTCTCTATACCCCACGACTCAAAATAGCCACACAAATAAATCCATACTTTGATTTTCTAAGATCATACAAGTACTCTCACATCATATCTAAGATACTTCAAGGTTTATTGAAAGTGTTGGATAACATTTACAAGGTTGAAGCAAAGAAGAAAGATTAGGTTTTTTAAACCTAATCTAGGGTTTCATTTCTTGCAAGCTTGGATTTTTGATCTAACCAAGGGTTTGGGTTGAATTGATCATCATCATAGATCACTACAAGGTTATATATAAACCTTTATGTCTTCAAAAAAAAACCTTTGATCATCTTTATATGTTTACATGTTCTATATAACTAAATCACCAAATTAGGGTTTTAAACATGTTAAAATGATAACTTACCTATGATTATGATTTTTACACCTTTTCATATTTTATGTTAATTAGTGATATTATGGAATAATGAAATTATAAGTATGTTAGCATGTTAGTTTAAGGGGAAAATGTTTAAGTGTAAACTAGTGATTAAAAGTTAATTAAGAAAAGTTATGATTTTATGTGAAGATATTAACTTGTGATCTTAGACTAATGGACAAAATTATGGATCTTACACTATATTATATATATGACATAAGTATATTATAAGTTATAAAGGATTTGTGGTAAAATATGAGTATGGTGGAAAATTAGTTATACATATTAAAGTATTATATAATAAGTATATATAAGGTACATAATGGGGCTGTTTTGGATTCGAAATCCAACAGTGGGGTATCAGTTTTTATAAGATATTATCTCACAAGGATTCCAAAATGATTAAGAAACTGAAAAACGTGATAATAACGAAGAAGATACATAGGTTAAGAGTTTACGACGTAAATACTTTATAAAACAAATTTTATAAAACGTTACTATTCCATGGCAGTAAACTTACTATTTGTAAAACATCATAATATGATAAACTTTCAATTATGAGAACTGTGGTTGAAAGAATCGCTAAAAACGGAGCTATAACGAATATGATTAGGCTAAAAAGGGTTTTACGTTAATTAAGTATAAAAATGTTTTTATAGCTGTTATGAACAGTAAAAAACACTATTCATCACAGATCTCAAACCTAAGAATGTGATTTTAGGGAACACGTCTTATTACAAAGCGTGGGCGTAAAAACGCAAGAAACGGGCTTAAAGCGGTCAAAGTTATGTCATTTTTACTAAAAGGCGTAATTATAAAACGTTTTTTACTGTATAATTACGATTTCACTTAAAACAAATAGATGGTGATAATAAAAGCTTTTATTTAATATAGGTCTTTTTTTTTTATATATGTTATTAGTTAATAAAAGTGCTATAGTATAGTGAATTTCATAATGAGGCTTTTCGAATGACGTATTGCAGAGTTGTTGATTTACGATTTAAGTTGTCATAACTCCTCGTACGTACATGTCATGACCTCTTAAAAGTTGATAGCCGAACGGCTAGTACGATGATTAACTATATAGGATTATATAGTTGTTGTTAGACACCGTACTTGAATACTGATATCGACCTATATATCATAGGTTGCATTCGGGCGTTGCGTGACACATTTTGTTACTTGGGATATTTTGTTATCTGTTTACTCACTCCAAGGTGAGTTCATAGCCCCATGTTTTACATTATTAATTACAAGTCTTTTGGGGTGAGAATACATATGCATGTTTTACAAATTGACGCAAGTGTACATTTTATCATCGATTACGTTTTGCTAAGTAGCGATAACCCACTATGCCATGAATCACTGAACTTCAATTTCTGGAATGTGGTGCGTGATTGATTATAGATTGATCTATTTGGGATTGACCTCCTCCATTCGGGGTGATTGCTATCACTGGAACGAAGTATATCATGTCGGATACTGGATGTTTCGGGTTGAACATCTTCACAGGAAATGTAGGGCTATATTTATATTATTGTATCAATTATGTCAAGCTTCGGTGTCCATGAGCTTAGTTGGAACGTAATAATTTTGTGATGTCTGCATCTGTTGCATTATCATTGGGAAAGTCTTGCGGTCCTGCATATACATTTACATAAACCTATGAAATCCACCAATTTATGTTGACGTTTTTAAATGCAATGTTTTTCAGGAGGTCATTAAGCACGATGTGCGAAGGATACATTGGTGGTTATATTATGAAGTCATGCATTAAAGATTTAGTCGCATTACATTTTGTGTATCTGTTATGGGCTGGAAATCTTTGTAATAATAACAAGTAAAGCTTCGGGCTTTTATAACACATACTTTATTAAATCCAATGTATCAGTTTTAAACGACTTTTTGGTCGTTCTTATATTATCTTGTGTTGTTGATCTGAGAAATAACACGCCTTGGACCCTTATTCTGCTGCGACCCAATTTGGGGGTGTTACATTAGTGGATTAGTTGAATGCTAGAGAGAGAAACAAAGAAAATTCACACTTCTCTAGAGAGAGAAAGTATGTGTGTATAAAATGAACACCACCTCTTTCAACACAAGGAAGAGGCTTATATAGTTGTTACATAAACTGGCCTAAGGCCTTAAAAGTGGGCTTACACATGGGGTTTAATATCCGGCCTAATATCGTATGTCATACGATTGACGATTAACTACGAGCTACAATAAACAGTAAAATACACGGGGTGATCGAATATTTTTCTAATATCTAACATTATAGAAGACAACGCAATATGTACTACATATAAACAACAAAAAATAGACTTGCTTAAAACATAAAAACTAAAAATGAGTAATTTGTTGAAATAAAATACTGGTATTTATAAAACATAATGTAATCTATTAAATACTTAATTACAATTTAAACTTTAAAAAATTTTCACTCTCACTTACTCCACACCCATATATACATAAAACAATATTGCATACACAAACTGACACTACTATACACCGTCGTCGCCACGTGAGGGTAATCGTATAGTATTTTAAAAAAGGGATAATGATATAGCGAAGATTTATTGATGGTTCACCAAGTTAGATGATCATAACTATAAATAGCTTAAAGTTGTAGTTAAGTCTCCGGTTCTAATTATTTAGAAACACGAGGGACTAGTTTATAATTTGTGTGTTTGTATCTATTATTCGGTTTCCCTCTTGTATATAAACAATCTGCAAATTCATTTTATTGTCATAAATGATAATCATTTTCCCCCAAATTAATTGTTGCGTTCATATGGTATCAGGGCAATTCTAATTTGTGCTCAATTTCATTTTGTTTGTATTTTTGATCCTAATTCACTTTTTCCTCCAAAAAAAAAATCTTGTTCGGATAATTCAACCAGATGGTTTTGATCGCGGTTCGGATTTGTGTAATTGTGGTAGTTTTTAAGGTTTTAATAAAAATATTTCTTGAAGTTATTATAAAAAAATTGTTAAAAACTCCATTAATAACGATACCAAACCCTAAGTTTCATAAAAAGAAACCTCACACATAAAATTCTATCACACTTTATTCATGAACCTTTATATATAAGTGATAGTGTATGAGAGTTTCACTACAAGAAAAACAGTCTTTAGGGACGGCATGTTTCTAGAGACTACGGATGTAGTCTCTGAAACCCCACAAAAGACAAAAATTTCACTTTCTCAATCTCATCTTTGACCGAAACCTCTAGAGACTACTTTTTGATCTTTAGAGACTACATGTAGTCTTTAAAATTTGCTACAAAATAAAACTTGAGTTTCCAATATATATGACTTTGATTATCAATGATAAGGACTACATGTAGTCTTTATAAGTTTGGTGATGAAATTTTTTAAGTCAAAGTCAAAAAGTTTACTTTTTTATATATAATTATCTTTTCTAAAGTTTTAGACCATGTTTCTAAACACAACAGTGCATCAATCACCCTAAAAAAGTTTGATTATGTTGATGCACAAGGCAGATCCAAGTTAGTGATGGCTTGGGTCCCCAAAAGAAGCTGATTTTCTTATCTAATGTGCAGGACAATCCACAAATGGATTTACAGGATCAAGGAGTGATTGATAGTGGATGCTCAAGGCACATGACAGGGAATATGTCCTATCTTACTGTCACACTCCGCAATTTTCGAAAATTTTAAATTACTATTTTACCCTTTGACTTTTTGGTTCCGAGTTTACTTTTTGACTTTTGACCTTCTACGGTCACATAAAAACGATTACCGTGTAGCCGGTAAATTCTTGAAACGTATTTAAATAATAAATCATAATTACTATTATTATCGCTCATTTGCAAATTTATTTTTCTAACTTATTTGACTTGAAATCGAGAAGATATATGTTATTCCTAAATTGACTTATCAAAAACGACCCGCTAAATTACGTTTTCACGACTCGGACTCTAAAGCAATTTGATGTAAAACGACATTCCGGACAACTTTTTAGTTTTACCCGAGACACGAAACCAAGCAGAAAATGACTTAAATAGCCTCGCAAAGTTTTGAACACCGCACGCAATGCGTACCGACACAAGAATAATTAAATTTATATTTAGTTAACACTTTTATTAAATAAAAGTATTTAATAAATTATTTAATGTTTTATTTCAAAAACATTTGTTAAAAATACGAACATTCGAATTAAAATTTTATTTTACGGGCAAAGCTTACCCGTGATACCCAAAATAAATAATAAACATTAAATAAATTTTATAAAAACATTTATAAAATATAGTCAAGTAAACACTCATTTTCAAGGGAAAAACTATTTTAAACGCAACGGTGAAATTTTCGTGTTTTGAATAAGCCGTTAACTAGCCTAATCGAGCCCCGAACCAATATTTTACAAAAGATTACACACTTAGTCCCTCTAGTAATATTTACAATGCTAACCCTAAACTATTCTAGACTTTATACATTTATTTTAAAGTTTCCAATATATATAGAAAATGAAGTAGGGTTTCTTCATAAGTTAACCCTAGCCCCCATCTCATCTTCCCTCTCCTCTCCATTTTTCGGCCACCGGCGCCGCCCCCATTTCTGGCGAGTTTTTCCAGCCGCCACTACACACCTCCATCCCACCAGCCACAGATCTGACGCCACCCACCACTTCCACACCCTACTGCCACCTCCACCGCAGCCTCTATCACAGCTGCCATCACCACTCCTCCAACACCAGCCGCCACCTCCCTCTCCATCACCAACCCACCAGATCCACCATCATCACCCCGTCGCCCCCATCGTGGCACAGCCGACACCACCCTCACCGTCACCATCTACATCACCTCGCCACCCTCACCACCTCCACAGCAGCCGCTACGCACCACCATCCCCACCCCGTTGTCACTGTCTTACCATCATCACCACCTTGCCACCACCACAAGGGTGCATTTGGCTTTATAAAACAGCACCTTTATGGTGCGTTTGGTTTTTAACGAGTAGGGTGCGTTTGGGTCTGCATTTAACGACACACAAGGGTGTGCTTGTTTCTGCGTATAACTAGCCCGAAAGGGTGTTTGTTCTACGTGTTAATAAACCCGAATTAAATGGTGGTGTAAATTGGGACCCTAAGGGGTGTTTAGTTCGGCAGTTAACACCTAAGGGTGCGTTTGGCTGTGTAAACCCCCCACAAAGGTGTGTTTGTTTATGTGGTTTGTCACCACAAGGGTGCATTTGGGTTTTTAAATCAATAAGAGTGCGTTTGGTTGTGGGTTTAACAGCCGAAAGGGGGTTGTTTGGTTTTGAAAACAACCCATCCGGGGTGTTTGGTTTTACTGTCAACAGCCCATAAGGGCGTGTTTGGTATAGCAGCCCCGTAACGGGGTGTGTTTGGTTTTTTTCTTTTTATTTTGATTTATTTATTTGATTGAACTCGTCTAGTTATAAATTTAAAACACCCGGATATAAATTGCAACATATATTGATTAAGGGAAAACGATGAGTTTTGTAAAAATGGGAAACGTCGTATAAACGACTAGGTCATGCCGAAATTTATAAAAATTTATATACTTAGCATTTTCATTAAAATTTCTATTATTTTAGAAAACCGATAAAAGAACGAGATATAGAATTAAGATTTCTAAATTGTAATTAAACATAACACGATGAATAATCGAAAACCATACTTTTACAAACGAGATAACTATTTTAACTAAAAACCGTCAAGAAAACGAAATACTAAATTATAAAATATTATTTTATAATTCTCGACTAATAGACAAAATAATAAGTTTTGTAAAAACTTTCAAAACGTCCTTTATTTAATTCGTAACTTTAAAACGTGTGTTTACTTCTAAACGAGAACTCTTTATTAAATTATTTGGTGCTTTCCGAAAATGTGTCGAATTATATTGTTACAATTATTTTCTCACGTTTCTTATATAATACTTGTAAAGTATTATATATTGCGACTTATTCTTTTGGTTGTTTGTCTTTATTATATAATTCACCGTATGAATTATATAATTGTTTCTTTTTATGTAATATATACGGAGTATATTACATACCTTGCGTTTACTTTTCGATTTATTTTATTTAACCAACCACCAAACTCATCCAACTTGTAATCCAAATCCTTTATCAACGTGTCGCGTTGATGTACTCATCCATCAGAAAACCCCAATTCATCATCCTAAGCTAGTGGGACTTAGCCGATAAGTTAAGATGCATCTTCTTGGTCGAGCCGTTCTGTTTTCCGTTTGTGTTGTGCTTATTATGTGCATTTCTGCCAATCTCTCTAAAACATCAAGGTGAGTTCATAGCCTAACGTTTTACTTGTTTTACATATACTTTACTACTTTTGGGGTGAAAAACATGCTCGTTTACAAACTCGTTTACGTTACTGAATTTCAACCTCGTTTATATGTTGATTACAAACTCGTTACATGATTGATGTCACACTCGTTTTTACTTATGGATTTAAGTGCTTTAAGCTTTTACGAAAATGTTGATTACTTTTACATTGGACACAAGTGTTTTCTGTTATCGTTTCCTGTTTTTGTGTTGCCTAAGTTTTACTACAAACCGCTATTGCCTGAACTATCATGAACCGTTAGTCACCTATGGCCAATTAGATTGGTTAAGTGAGCGCGAATGAATAAATAGATCTATTAGGACTAATTATCCCTATCTGCTTTGGTTCCACTTAACGAAGAACAAACATATATATGTCATGTCGATGTGCGTTGTGGTGGTCTTTGGTTTGGGATACCAGATAAGGGCAGGAATACTATGTGGCATGATATGATATGCCCTGTTGTTATTAGCATCGGTGTCATGAGCTTAGTGCAACAATAAATACTTGCATGTGAAGTTGTATTTGTTATAACGGTCACATGTGCTTTGTATGTGAAATCGTAAACTACTAAGATTGTCACATACGCTTTAAAATCTTGTGGTCCACACTACTTTGGTTGAACATTTCCAATTAGTAAACACTTTTCGTAATACTTTGAGTGAAGTTGTATTCACTAAACGTTTTTGATCCTCATAAATGTTTTACTTAAACCTATGAATTCACTCAACTTTATGTTGACCGTTTTTAGCATGTTTTTCTCAGGTGAATAGCTTTGGACTTCTTGATGTGCTATGTGGAGTCTACGTGCAATATGATACCCTATTTCAAGACTTATCGAATTATCATACTCGTTGTCTTTTGAAAAACATAAATTTCACTTCCGCTATCTTTTAAAACTAAATTATGCTTTCGTTACATTTTACTTATGCTTTCGCAAATGTTTACTTTCTTTTAAATCTTGTAAAACTTATCTATTTTTAAATAATGCAACGAGTTATGATTTTCAAAACGTCCATTAAGGGTCGTTCTCTTGTGCCTTGTGTTCGAATTATGATGAAGTCACGCCCTCGGACAAGTATTTCGTCCAAGCCTCGTCTGGGGGGGGGGGTGACAGATTGGTATCAGAGCCAAGGTTATAGAGAACCAGGTAGAATATCTAGGTCTGACCTATAACCAGTATGCCATCCTTACGTGCTTTTATGTGTGCCTTATACGTGTTTTTGCTATAAGCTTACGCTTATCTTTTCTCTGCGCTTATCTTTTCTCTGCGATTATATTTTCCCTGCGATTATCTTTTCTTTGCGGTTAGTTCGCCTTACGTTTATTCCTCTATTTATTTATATGGAAGTTGTCTATATAAATATTAAACCTTTCTAAGACATTGTGGATGACACAATGGTCTC
>BQNB010092075.1:22500-26703 GCA_026074375.1 Tanacetum coccineum | reverse complement strand
TTTAAGTTACCTGCACTTTATATAACAATAAAATTTTGTTTTGTTTTGTTTCTACTCGTTTGTATGTTTTCACGAGCACTTGTAGCACTTATGTTATACTTTTGGTGCTATCATCTCTACCCGATTTAGTTATTTATCAGAGATTGCTAATTGGTGTTAGGTATATGTTATTCAGCCAAATGTAGTACCATCAATCCGTATGTTAATTATTTATGTGGACCATCACAAGCGCATTATTCCAAACCAATGTGTTTCATCCTTATGTTGTCAGGAGGCGTCCCTCTACAGAAGCGTCCTTCCGTATGATACCTTGATATGTGAGAAATCACATATCCGTTTTATATAAAAATGACCCTAAAAATATGAAATAATGCAAACTATGCTTGTATATTGTGTATTTTGTCTTTTGTGATGTGTAGGTGCGGATATTTCAAATATCACATGAAGAATGCCAAAATGGGACAAAAACGAACACGAGATGGAAAGAGTATGAAAACCTGAAGCCGAAGGCGTACTCGTATTTTATGGACCAACCCGAGCCAACTTATTAGGCCGGGTCAGCCCAATCCTAATCCTATATAAACCATGAGCCATAAATTAGCCCTAAACCCTTACTCGGCCCAAAATCCTAATACTAAGCCCATGTCCAAAAACACAGGTCAAAGCCCTATGTTATAAACATATGGGTCAACAAGTCAAAGAGGTCAAAAAAATACTGTTTAGATCTATCTTTTCCCTCCATTTTCACCTATTACCTTCGCAGGGTAAAAATCCTCCCAAAGTATACGTACCCTCAATTGCTTCTAGAAGTTGACACCTCTTGACACATCTGACATTGGGAATGACACGCTGGCAATATTCAAGCCTCCCATTGGCTAATCAAACGTGGAAGGCTATAAACGGTCAAGATCAAAATGCGTGGAGGGCAAACAATGATTGAATGGTTCGAATTAGAAGTGGGGGAGCGTCTAAGAGCCTAGAAGCTTCGTTTCTTCACTATATAAAGAAGGCCTCACTCACAGATTCAGACAAGTAGGATCTAGTGTAGTTTAGCTTAATTAGTCATATTTAGCTTATTGTAACATTTTTAGTTTTAATGTTTTTAAATTTGATGTAACTTTCCTTTTTAAGCTTGTACTCAGTTTATATAATCAATAAAAGTTAAGTTTTCTTATTGATAACTTTCAATTTGTGTTTTTTACTTAATTACACTATGGTTTGATTAAGCTCATTATTGTTCTAATAAGCTCAATAAGTTTTCAAAATCACTAATAAGCTAGCTAAATACTCAGTTAAGCTCTCAAAGCTTAACTGAGCTTATCAATACTCAAAATCCACCCCAAAATATACCTCAGCTTATTTAGAAGGGAAGCCAGACTTAGATGGGCTTCCATGACCCCACCAGCTTATCCTAGATAAGCTGGAGCTTTTTAGATCAGCTCTTGGAGCATATTATTAAGCCTTGTTTGAGCAAAGGCGTTTGTAAGTTCCTAATTTCAATTTTATAGCTTAATTTTGCATTTTGACTTATTACTACTTATTGTTTGCTTATTATTGTTTATATTAGCTCAATACTGCTTATTATTATTGTTTGATGCTTATTTAGTTCTATTGTAGTTTAAATCTTAGTTTACAAGTATTTGATATAAAACAGTTGAAAAATTAAAAAAAATATTAGCATTAGTTATAGGCTTATTATTTCTGCTTATTTGATTGTTAAAATTTGTTCATTTGGTCTTTAATAAGCTAATAAACATCTGGTATTAGAAGTTTAAGCCTTAATTCTCAGTCTTATAAGCTAAATATGAATTTAAGTAATTTAAAGGGGTGTTTGGCACAAGACAGCACTAACTTGAGTTAGTGCTATCAAGAGCCATTTGGTTCTTTAAATTGAATTTAAACCTCATATTGAGGTTTATAAAGTTAGGATTTAAGGTCTTTGTAGGTTAAATCAAGTTTGTGTGTAAGTTGTTTGAATCTATGGTCTTAAGCTTAGATTCTTAGGTTCTTTTAGCTTAAATCTGTTCTAGCTATTTTTGTTCTTCAATTTGTTCATGATTTATTGTTTAAAAGGATGTTGAAATCCAAGTCCATAAGACAACATCATACTGGTTTTGTGTTTCTTGGGCTTAAAAACTTGTCAACTACATCCCAAAGCAAAAAAGGCCGTTATTGTTCATTTTGTCAATCTTAATTTAAGGTAGCTTAAGTAGGAGTTAGGTTTTGAAATTGAGTGCACACATAGCTTATAGGTTAATTTAAATCTGTTAGGACTTATTTTAGATTAAATTGCTTATTTGCTTATCTGTTTTAAGCCTTCAATTTAGTCCTTTAGAGTTTTGATAAAAAGTTGAAAAAACCAAAAATACTCAAACTGCATAAGCAGCTTTTTCAATTAGCATTTTCTTTGCTTATTTGATTTTCAAAATAATTTTTGATTGTTGATTTAAGTAGTCTTTAGCATGATCTTCAAAGTGGTATGTTCATTAAGCCATAAGAATCCATCTTCTTGCTTAAAATTAAGATCAAAAGTGCCTTTTTTGACTGTTTGGTAAACTGTTTTACCCCAAAGTGCTTATTTGTTTCTTTAAGATTATGGCTTATTGTTTATGCCTAATTCTTGCTTAGTCTTGCTTATTAGGCTTATTTTAAGTTGTTTGTAGTTTAGTTGACTCGGGCTTGAGCTTATTCTAGCTTCTTAGTTTCTTAAGTTTAGTATAAAAGCTTTAAAAAATATTAAGTCATATCTGTCTATTTTTTGTTGATCCCGTTTATAACAGATCGTTTGTTAGCTTGTTGAAGCTTTTAGTCACCTTAGATAAATCCAAGACAACTAAGGTTGAAACCTTGACGATTATGTATATATATATATATACTATGCGAAATCTAGTTTATATACTTAAGAAGAACAATAAGATTAACACAGAAGATTCTCTCAACTTCAATATATTTCACTAATAACAAAACAACTATATGTTTTGTATACACTAATGTACTATGTGTTGTGTTCAATTGCATGTCTTTCTAACTATGCCATAGGGTTCCTTTTATACACTAAGGAAAACTCTAATAGGCTTACAAAACGCGTTAAAAGATAATGCATATCTATTCCTAATATATCTCATGCATATCTTATAAGCAACACTAATACAATACACTAGCAGTACTAATACTAACTAATAGTACTAACTATTACTGGCAGTACTAACATTGTACTAGCAGTACTAACTATAAAGCTAGCAGTACTAAAGACTTAGACTTATTTCTTCAATTTTCATTAATAGCATTAAGTTTTCACTAGCAGTATTAATCTTTAGCCAGCAGTATTAACTTGTAGAAGCTTTAGAATCCCAACAATCCTCCCCTAAACTTGTGATTTACTCTTAAATCCCAAGTTTCTTCTGGATTAGATCTTCTTGTCTATGGCGAGGATTCATATTCAAACACTTTACTAGCTTCTCACAAATCTAATGAACTTGTAAACTTGATTAGCATCAAATGCCATGGTGCTTTCTTCTCAGCTTGCAGCTTCAAGTTTAATCAACTTCTCACTTATTTCCTTTTTGATGATACTTTTTCTCACAAGATGTTTGATCTTCCTTAGGATATCAATCAAAAACATTGAATGAACTCCTGAGTTTTCATATAATCTCCATCTTAGTACCTTCCAACTCTCTTGGTTCTTCCATATCTCATCTTGCTTATCTAGATCAAACATCATCCTCAAATCTCCCCAAAGTATTAATTCCTTTTCTTCTAGAGAATGATCTTCAAATCTTTCTTGAACCAATTTGTATAAAACCTTCAGGTCATCTTTGTCAAGTCTTCTGAATAATGACTCTGTACCTCTATGAAAGCTTACAGTTCCATCTGCTCTTGTTAACTTGTATGCTTCCACATCTTTCATTTCCATTCGACCATATAGCTGATACTCCCAATTAACTATAGGGTATCTAACAGAGTGAAATTCTAGAGTCACATATTCTTCTTCATCTTTAAGAACTAAAAACCACATTCTTAAATCTTCTTTTTCTTGTTCAAAGTCATCAGATTCTTTTTCTTTCTTCTATCTCTTTGAGCTGTCTTCAACTTGTTTGTCACTTGCTCTTGTTCTTGCAAGTGTTTTTCTTCTTGTTCCAACAGCTTTCTTTTTAATCAGAGTCAGGTTTTACATCTTCTTTTTCAAACCTCACTTATCCAACT
>BQNB010092075.1:0-7500 GCA_026074375.1 Tanacetum coccineum | reverse complement strand
TAGGTTTTTTTTATTGTTTTTTTTTTTTTTATTTTTATTTTTTTTTTTTTTTTTTTTTTTAATTATTTTTTTTATTTATTATTTATTTTTATTTATATAATATTTTTATGTTATATTATTTATTAATAAAAAAATAAAAACCAAATAATTACTTAACATTAATTAAAATAATATTACAAAAAAAAAAAAACCAAATCAAAAAATCAAACAACATAACAAAATCAACAAACCAAAAAAAAAAAAAAAAAAAAAAAAAAAACAAAAACAAACAAAAAAAAAAAAAATCAATCACAACACCCACACAACACAAATCAAAAATTTCAAAAAAAACCAAAAAAAACAACAAAAAAACAAAAAACCCCAAACAAAACACAACCAAAAAAAAACAAACCAACAAAACAACAAAAAAAAAAAAAAAAAAAACAAAAAAACAAAAACTCACACAAACAAAAAAAAAAAAAAAAAAAAAAAAACAAAAAAACAAACAAACAACAACAAAAATTCACAAACAAAACAACAACAACTTTTTATCAAAAAACCAAAACCCCCAAACCAAAAAAAAAAACCACAAAAAAAACAACAAAAACAAACAAAAACACATCACACAAAAGACACACCCAACAACCACAACACAACCACACACCCACCCCCACCCACCCCCTCCACACCAACCCCACCACCCCCCCAACCCACCCCCCACCCCCCACCCCAACCCCCCCCCCCCCACACCCCCCCCCAAACCCCAAACCCCCCCCTCCCCCCCCCCCACCACCCAACCAACACCCACAAAAACACAACAAACAAAAACACCCCCCACCCCAATCCTACACCAACCCCAAACAAAAACAACCCAAACCCCACAACCACCAAAAACCCAAAAACCCACAAACCCAAACAACCACAACACCAAACAGAAAACACAACAACAACACCAAAAACAACAACACAATCCAAACACAACACAACCACAAAACAAAAACACAACCACTACAAAACCCCACCACCACCAAACAAAACCCCACCCGAACAACCAAAAACCACAAAAAAAAACAACACACAACCAAAACCTCCACCAAAAAAATACAAAAAACCAAAAACAAAAACCAAACAAACCAAAAAACCACACATCACACAACACAAAAACAACAAAAAAAAAAACAAAAAAACAACCACAAACACAAAAAAAATCAAAAAACACCCCACACCACACAAACAAAAATACCCACCAAACAACCCACCAACAACACACAACCTAAAAAAAACAAAACCAACCCAAATATCAACACCCAAAACAAAAAAAAAAAAATACAAAACACAAACAAAAAAATCAACCACAAAAAACCACACTACAACCAAAAACAAACAAAAACACAAAACAAAAAAAAAGCAAAAAAAAAAACACCAACCAAAAAACAACAAAAACAAAAAAAAACAAAAAAAACAAAACACAAAAAAAAACCAACAAAAAAACAAACAAAGACAAACAACCACACACCCAAACAAACACCACCAAACCAACAAAAAAAACACCACCACAACAAAAAACACACAACAACCAAAACAAACAAACACACAACAACACAACACAGAAACCACACCACACACCCAAACACCAACACCAACCCAACACAAACCACAACACCATACACACACCAAAATAGCCCAACCCCCCACCACTCAAACACCCCCCTCCAACAACCACCCCCCCCACCCACCACCCCCCCACCCCCCACCACACACACCCACACCCAACACCCCCCAACACCCCCCACTCCACCACACCCCCCCCAACCCCCCACCCCCACCACACACCCACCCCCACGCCCGATCCCCACCCCCCCACCACACCCCCCTACCCACCCACACACCCCCCCCCCCCCCCCACCCACAACCACCCACCCCCCACCCAACACCCCACACACCCCAACCCACACCCCCCCCCCCCCCCCACCCACCCACCACCCAACCCACCCTCAACACCCCCCCCCACCCACCCCAACACAAACCCCCCCCCACAACCACCCCAACACACACGCACCAACCCACAAAATCACCAAACAACAACAACCCACACCACAAAAAACATCCAAAATCAACAATGAAAACCCACAAAACACACAAAAAACACACACACCACACAAAACCCCAACCTTACAAAACACAAAACACAACAACAAACCACCCACCCAACCCACACCCCAAACAAAACAAAAAACAACAAACCAAACACAAACCCCAACCCCACAACCCTAACCACCACACCCCAACAAAACCACAACAACAACACCAACACACCACAACCAAAATTCAACCACACACAAACCCAAAAAAATCACACAACACACAACACAAACACCAAACCCCCCACCCCCCCCAACCACCCACCCAAAAACACCAAACAAACAAAATAACAAAAAACACACACAAAACAAGCAATACAAACACACAAAAACCAGACACAAAATCAAAAAAAAAACAAAAACAAAAAAAAACACAAAAAACCCACATTCCAAAAAAACAAAAAAAAAAACAAAGAAAAAAAAATAACAAAAACAACTAACACACCACACCAACACAAAAAAAAAAACAAACAAAAAAACAAATCATTCCAAAACCACAAAAAAAAAACAACACAACCAAAAAAAAACAAAAACAAAATCAAACAAAACAACAAAAAACATCATCCAACAAAAAAAACAAAAAAACCAAACAACAACAAAAAAAAAAAAAAAACAAACAAAAAACTAAATCACAAAAAAAAATCACAATCAAAAAAACAAAATCAAAAAAACACAACAAACACACACAACCAAAACAAAAAACCAAAAAACAATCAAAAAAAAACAAAAAACAAATTATCACAAAAAAAAAACCAAACAAAACCAAAAAACCACAATCAAAAAAATCACAAAACAAACAAAAACAAAAACAAAACCACAAAAACAAAACAACACAAGAAAAAAAAAAAAAACAACAAAAAACACACAAAAAATACCAAAAAATCAATCCCAAACACACTCGAAACAAAAACAAAAACAACAGACAAAACAACGAAAAAACACAAACAACCAAAAAAAAGACAACAAACAACAGCAGAAAAAACACAAACAAATAATCAACCAAAAAAAACCAAAAAACAAACAACTCAACACACAACCAAACAAAAACCCAAAAAACATACACAACAAAAACAAAAAAAACAAAAAAAAAAAAAACACAAAAAAAAACAAACAAAACAACCAAAAAAACATAAAAATCAAAAAAAAAAACAAAACACACAACAAACAAAAAAAAAACACACAAACCAAGAAAAAAAAATCAATCAACAAGACATAAAACAAAAAAAAAAAAATCAAAAAAAACAAAAAAAACACCAAAAAACCAAAAAAAAAAACAAACACAACAAAAAACCAAACAAAAAAGAAACAAACAAAAAAACAAACAACACAATCAAAACAAACAAAAAACCAACAAAAAAAACAAAAACCAAAAAAAAAAACAAATTTCAAAAAAATTAATAAAACCAAAAAAAAAAAACACAAAAAAAAAAAACAAACCACAAAAATAAAAACCCAACAAAAAAAAGAAAAAAAAAAAAAAAAAAAAAAAAAACAAACAAAACAAAACAAAAAACAACAAAAAAACATACCAAAAAAACAAAAACAAAAAAAAAAAAAAAAACCAAAACCAAACAAACCAAAAAAAACAATACAAACAAAAACACAAAATAAAAAAAAAAACAAAAAAAACAACAAAAATCAAAAAAACACAAAAAAACCAAAAAAACAAAAAAAAAACAGAAAAACACAAAAAAAAATTCAAAACCAAACCAACACCAAAAAAACAAAAAAAAAAAACAAACAAAAACAAAAAAAAAAAACAACAAAATCCAACAAAAAAAAAAAAAAACAAAAAAAAAAAAACAACCAATTCAAAAAAAATCACAAATCAAACAAACACAAGAAAAAAAAACACAAACATCAAACCACAAAAACCAAAAAAAACCAAAACCAAAAACACAACACAAAAAAAAACAAAAAACCAAACAAACTCAAAACAAAAATCAACATCAAAAAAAAAAACAAAAACCACAAACTACAAAAAACAAAAAAAAACAAAAACAAACACAAAACAAACAAACAAAACAACAAAAAACAAAAAAAAACCAACACAAAAAAAAAAAACACAAAAAAAACAAAAATCAAACA
Source organism: Tanacetum coccineum (assembly GCA_026074375.1). Classification (NCBI taxonomy): domain Eukaryota; kingdom Viridiplantae; phylum Streptophyta; class Magnoliopsida; order Asterales; family Asteraceae; genus Tanacetum; species Tanacetum coccineum. The sequence continues at coordinate 3,292 of BQNB010092075.1, read as the reverse complement.
CAACAAAAAATAAACCAAAAAAACAAACCACAAAAAAAAAAAACAAACAAAACACCAAAAAAACAACAAAAAAAAAACAAAAACAAAAAAAAAAACATTTCAAAAAAACTAAAAAACAAAAACACAAACAAAACAAAAAAAAACACAAAAAACAACAAAAAACCAAAAAATCAACTAACCAACAAAAAAAAAAAAAAACAAACCAACACAAGAAAACAAAACAACAAAAAAAAAGACCACAAACACAAAAAAACCAAAAAACCAAACAAAAAAAAAAACAAAAAAAAACTACAAACCAACAAAACAAAAAAAAAACAAAAACAACACAAAACCCCAAAACAAACACACAAAAAAAAAAAACCAAAAACAAAACCCAAACACAAAAAAAAACACAAACCACAATCAAAAACCAAATCAAAAAAAAAAAAAAAAAAAAAAAAAAAAACACATAAAAAAACAAAAAAAAAAAAAACAAAACAATCAACAAAGACAACAAAAACAAAAAAAAAATAACCAAAAAAAAAAAATCAACAACACCAATTCAACAAAAACAAAAACAAAAAACCAAAAACACAAAAAAATACACAAAACAAAAAACCAACAAAAAACCTTTTTCAATTAGCATTTTATTTGCTTATTTGATTTTCAAAATAATTTTGATTGTTGATTTAAGTAGTCTTTAGCATGACTTCAAAGTCGTATTAGTCATTAAGCCATAAGGATCCATCTTCTTGCTTAAAATTAAGATCAAAAGTGCCATTTTAGACTGTTTGGTAAGCTGTTTTACCCCAAAGTGCTTATTAGTTTCTTTAAGATTATGGCTTATTGTTTATGCCTAATTCTTGCTTAGTCTTGCTTATTAGGCTTATTTTAAGTTGTTTGTAGTTTAGTTGACTCAGGCTTGAGCTTATTCTAGCTTCTTAGTTTCTTAAGTTTAGTATAAAAGCTTTAAAAAATATTAAGTCATATCTGTCTATTTTTTGTTGATCCCGTTTATAACAGATCGTTTGTTAGCTTGTTGAAGCTTTTAGTCACCTTAGATAAATCCAAGACAACTAAGGTTGAAACCTTGACGATTATGTATATATATATACTATGCGGAATCTAGTATATATACTCAAGAAGAACAATAAGATTAACACAGAAGATTCTCTCAACTTCAATATATTGCACTAATAACAAAACAACTATATGTTTTGTATACACTAATGTACTATGTGTTGTGTTCTATTTTATTGTTGTTTTCTAACTATGCCTTAGGGTTTCTTTTATACACTAAGGAAAACCCTAATAGGCTTACAAAATGCGTTAAGAGATAATGCATATCTATTCCTAATTTATCTCATGCATATCTCATAAGCAGTACTAATACAATACACTAGCAGTACTAATACTAACTAACAGTACTAACTATTACTGGCAGTACTAACATTGTACTGGCAGTACTAACTATAAAGCTAGCAGTACTAAAGACTTAGACTTATTTCTTCAATTTTCATTAACAGCATTAAGTCTTCACTAGCAGTATTAATCTTGAGCCAGCAGTATTAACTTGTAGAAGCTTTAGAATCCCAACAATCCTCCCCTAAACTTGTGATTTACTCTCAAATCCCAAGTTTCTTCTGGATTAGATCTTCTTCTATGGCTGAGGATTCTTTCAAACACTTTACTGCTTCTCTTCAATCTGTGATCTTGTAAACTTGATTAGCTCAAATGCCATGGTGCTTTCTTCTTCAGCTTGCAGCTTCAAGTTTATCATCTTCTCCAGTATTTCCTTTTTGAGTGAGTACTTTTTCTCAACAAGCATGTTGATCTCCATAGGAGTATCAATCAAAAACACTGAATGAACTCCTGAGTTTTCATATAATCTCCATCTTAGTAACTTATAACTCTCTTGGTTCTTCCATATCTCATCTTGCTTATCTAGATCAAACATCATCCTCAAATCTCCCCAAAGTATTAATTCCTTTTCTTCTAGAGAATGATCTTCAAATCTTTCTTGAACCAATTTGTATAAAACCTTTAGGTCATCTCTGTCAAGTCTTCTGAATAATGACTCTGTACCTCTATGAAAGCTTATAGTTCCATCTTCTCTTCTTAACTTGTATTCTTCCACATCTTTCATTTCCATTCGACCATATAGCTGATACTCCCAATTAACTATAGGGTATCTAACAGAGTGAAATTTTAGAGTCACATATTCTTCTTCATCTTTAAGAACTAAAAACCACATTCTTAAATCTTCTTTTTCTTGTTCAAAGTCATCAGATTCTTTTTCTTTCTTCTGTCTCTTTGAGCTGTCTTTAACTTGTTTGTCGCTTGCTCTTGTTCTTGCAAGTGTTTTTCTTCTTGTTCCAACAGCTTTCTTTTTAATCAGAGTCAGGTTTTACATCTTCTTTTTCAACCTTCTCTTCTTCCACTGTCTTTGAAGTTTCTCTTTTACTTGGTTTAGAAGACCCTTTTTCAACTTCAGACCATATAGGAATAAAAGTATTGACATGATCCCATACCCTTTCAAAAATTGGTCTGATATCATTATAGCTCATTCTCTTAAAGTAGCTTTCCTTGTAACCTCTTTGGTTCTTCAAGCATGTTATCATATTCCTTCTTGCTTGAGCTATTGACACATGTTTATTCTTCAAAGCATGATATCTTAGTACACTTGGATCATTCCAGTCAATTCCTTTAGATTGAGTAGCTTCTGTAGGGACTTGTTGTCTTTCATCTACTTGTCTTTGCAATTCCTAAGCTGCTTCCAGATTTAGTCTTTCTTCCTCTTCTTGCAAAGCTTTTGCTTCCTGTTCTGCATTAAATCTGGCTCTTTCTTCCATCTTCCTAGCTAACTCCTCATCCATACTCAACTGCACTTGAGTTCTTTTCTTAACCTTCTTTGGAGTAGCAGGTTCTTTCATTATGGCCTTTCCTTTATCCTTGGCACTCCTTCTTGTATACACATTTGTATGTTAGCAGTACTAATCTCTATCTCACCTTTCTCACCACTTCCATGTTCTTCAATAATTTTAGTGGGAGTCTCTTATTGTACAAGTACTTCAGTTTCATCACTGGGCTTCTCATGAACTTTCTCTTTTTGTGGAATCCAAGAAATACCTTCATCTTGTACTAGAGAAATTGTTGGATCTTCATTAATTTGAGAAATCTTCCTCCCTTATTTAGAAGAATCCTCTGCAATCTCTTCATCATCAGAAAGAACAATCTTTGCCTTTTTCCTTGCCTTGCCAGACTTCAGCTTGTACTCCAGTTTCTTTACTCTAAGTATTAACTTGGTGAGAGT
>BQNB010092074.1:0-26703 GCA_026074375.1 Tanacetum coccineum | reverse complement strand
TGTTTGATTCCGGTTTCCCGCTTGTAGGTTTGTATGCCTTTATTGTGCTTTGATATGACACCATGATTATGATGTTTCGGTCTCCTTCTCAGAGAGGGGCGTTACACTAGTGGAACAACAACACCGTCTTCAAGAGTCTCAGCCTCTGACATGTCTGTAGCAGTCGCCCCAACTCCTTTGGTGCTGCAATTACATTTCCATTATATTATTTTTAATTTACATAAAGTGAAAAAAGGGTTTACTGCTCATGTTTTTTGTTTTTTAGTTATATCTTGTAAATTCAACTACACTAATATTTTCGGGTAGATAAGAGATTATGGAAAAGATTAATAAATAGTACCTCAGCTTTCCTTGTGGCAACTTGTCAGCATTATGGTCAACATTTAGTAGCTCAGCCATTTCACCGGGTGCAGCCGCTAATCAAGAAGAAATTTGTTTGTTAATCCACAAGGAAATCTGTAGCAACTTAAAGAGGATTGCTTATGGGCAAAAGGTTTTCTTTCCGTATAGCTATTTCACAACAGGAAAAGTAGTAAAAAATAGGCTTTTTTTTCGTATGAGATAGCAATCTACATTTTCATTACTCTTGTTTTAGTCATTGTGCTTCTTTTTATACATCTGACTCCTGAAAAATGCCTTTCTTTCCTGTTTGGTCACTTTGCAGACAAAAACCTCTTGAAGATCTACTTTAAATTGATCATTTTTATGAAAAATCTTAATAATACAGGTTAGAGAAAGATCCAGACAGGCACTAAACCATTTTTTGATGACTCAGATGTACAAAAGTAAGTACAATGACTAAAAAAGGACAAATGAAAGTCTATACTGGTATTTTAAGCAAAAAAAAAATAAAAGCCCAAAATATAATAAATTAATTAGAAACTTGATCAACCTCAAGCAGCACACAAGCTGAAGATCGTTGATACGCACAACAATAGTTTGCACGTTTTGAGAACATATCAGCAAAATAAACACCATTCCCAAACATGTAGCCTGTTACGGGTGCTTCTGGAGGAGCAATCAGCAAACCTGTTTTTTTTTTATTTTAAAACAATACTTAGTCTTTGATTTACTATTGTTAAGAATGAAATGAATATGTTGATAAAGGGAAAGAATTAACCTTGAGACAAGATTCCAGTCCAATTTAATAGCCGTGAACCATGCCACAAAAGCATCCTATTTTTCATTTTAGAAAACTGTCCATAATGAAATATTGGTGGATGGAAGTATCATTTGGGCCTCCAATATACTTACTTTGCTCTTCACTGACATTGTTTTTAGCTGTATCATTTAACCATCGAAGAATTTTTGCTGCTGCATTCACTTCTTGAGCATGCTTTTTAAGATTATTTCCTAACCATTTGCGGTGGATGTCAACTTCTTCCCACAACTTTTTAGCGGCCTTTTGAGTCCTAATATAGTCATCAGTAGCATTGAGGTTTTTTTCCACATCTGTGATGTATGCAAGACCTTCCCTCACACCCTTCACAAAGCAAATAAGTTTCGTTTTGGCTTTTAGGAGTGAGACGGCGATGGTTGTCAGTGTTACCAGTGCTACGCTCCAACAATCGGGATATGCCTCGGGTGAAGTTGAATCTTAAAGGATGTCATATTTCCTATACCTGATACTTTTCTCAACCTTCTTACCCATAACTTGATCACGCATTTTGAAAAGTGAATCCTATTAGAAGGTTAATGAAACTTAGAAATTGGTAGCGACCAAAATGGTTTAGTGACTGAAGAAGAGACCAAGGATGAAANAAGGGATGGTTGCTGGGTTTGAAGAAGAGGTGGTGATTTCAGCAACGGAGGAGCATAAGGAGCCGCAGTAAACACTGTTGCGTAACATACGATGGGCTGCAAATATTCCCCTCATTTTCGCCTTTATTTTTTCTTCTTCTGATTTTGGGGTTTATGAAGTTCACACGGTTAGTATCAGATAACGGTCTTGCTGAAACATCCCTATTCAAAAATGATTGACAAACTCAATCACAGGCAGTTGAATGCCGTTGAAGACATATCTGCAACAAATTTCAATGAGAGCTCGTTACAACTTGTGTTGACAAATTTACGTACTAATTATTAGTAAAACATATATCACAATTATTTTCACTCTGATATTTTATGTATCATACAAGTGGACAAACAACTTACCAATATTTAGAAACAGCCCCATCTGTGTAGGCCGTATGCTCTAATAAAATCCACGCCAACTTTCTTGTCCTTCTCCTAGTACTTATTGCATCAATTATGATTACAACAAATAGTGCAATGACAGAGATATCTAAATCATTAAATAAAGATCTATCAAAACTGAGCAATTTACTTTTGTTTTTGTGCTAATATGAGTACATACTAGTTAGAAGATCAATATGAGTAACCACTTGAAATGATACATAATCCGTTAGTCCCAACCACATAACCCGTGTGTCCCCAACACATAACCAGTTAGTGAGAGAAACTCCAAATGACCTGTTATATCACATTTCACGACTCGGATCAAAAGAGATTTTAATGGCAAATCGATAATTCGGACACACTTTTTAGTTTTAGCCGGAGACCCGAAACTCGACAGAAAATGACCTGAAATGCCCTTGTAAGTTTCTGCAGGAACTTGACTCTTTTTAATAAAAATATATTTGACCTTCGGTTTTAAACCCTGTTATTACTCGATTTTACAAACTAGCAAGCCTCGCGGCAAAGTAAAATGTCCATTTCGAAGCAACTTTCGTGTTTCGCCGGAGGCCGAAACAAACTCGAATGTGCTAAAACGAGCGTTTATATTCGTGAATGCAACTTTACATTTTTTTCCTATGCTGAAGTTTTACACTTTAAAATGTCTATTCGGGATTGTGGTGGTGAGTGGCTGTTGGCGACGGTGTCGGTGATGGGTGGTGGTGGTGGTGGGGTGGCGGTGGTTTTGTATTTGGGACTAACTAGAGTCCGTTTGCAGCACTTTAGTGTCCGTTGCTGTCATGAATTCTAACGCTCGTTTTTTGAGCCACTTTCGAGTCAGTTTCGGCCTTCGGCGAAACACGAAAGTTTGCTCGGGCGGAATGGCTATTTTACTTTGCGCGAGGCTTGCTAGTTTTTTAAATCGAGTAATAACGGTGTTAAAACCCAAGGTCAATTATGAAATTTTTATTTTAAATAAGAAGTCAAGTTGCTGCAGAAACTTGCAAGGTCATTTCGGTCATTTATCTGTCGAGTTTCGGGTCTCCCGGCTAAAATACTAAAAAGTTGTCCGGAATATCGTTTTGCACTTAAAATCTCGTTTGAGTCCGATAGTCGTGAAAATGGGATTAGAACGGGTCATTTGGAGTTTCTATCACTAATGGGGTTATGTGTTGGGGATATTGGGTTATGTATTGAGGATAACGGTGCAATTGTTTATGTATTAGATACAACGGTGTAATTTATTATGTCAAGTGGTTAGTTTATTATTACTAAATTTTTGAAAGTATGTTACTCATATTGTCTTTTAACAAGTAGGTTACTCATATTAGCACAAAAACAAAAGTATATTGCTCATTTATAGCTTTTGCCCTATCTAAATCATTAAATAAAGTAATTAGGAGGTTGTATTCGTTTTAAAACTTGGTCCGTATTCAACTTGTCAAACCAGTTCCCCTTCTAAGAATAAAGTTTGATCGGCCCACTAAAGATTAAACACATCCTATATTGATCCATTTACAAGTAAATAGGTTGCCACCTCCAATATTATATGATGCCACTCAAGTGACTTAACTTGCAGTATGTTGGGAATTAGAATAAGACTTCATAATATTACTGCTTAGCGTAACATATATTTACTAACAGATGTGGTTCAATGGTTTGAACAAATTATAATATAGCCCCTAGGTCTCACAAATATTAGAAAGATATTTTGTCTCATTAAAAGTAAAAAAAAAACAGATTCTAAGACAAGAAAAACCATCTGCTCCAACATGGTAATAGCACCTAGATTGAAAAGATGCTGCATCCTTAAGTCCATCATGATGGCCCTCATCCTATCCCACAAGAAGTTGTATAAACCAAGTTCAAAAGATAGTCCATTGTCTTTTGCACTTACACATTTTTTAAGATGAAACAGAATTCAACATGGTGCGATAAAATATGAATCATCAAAAGCAGGCCTAATGCTTACCTTTTTTACTGCAAGAGACTCAGTTTTCTAGTTTCTATCCCAATCTAAATGTTCATATTGCTCAAGATCTCCTTTCCTCTCTCGCTCTGCTCTTTCCTGGTCTGCAACAGTAAAACGAAAATTAAGTGCGAGCTTTTTATAGCTAGACGAGGCAAATTGTATGGTTGGGTAAGCGCTCAAAATGGCTAGTTTATTGTGCACTGGAACAAGCCGGGTTGGGTCAGTCCAAAGCACTTTTATCTGTTATCAACATATTTTATGAATAGCTAGCAAGTCAAATATTGTACATCATATAATATAATTTCAATAATAGTCTATCTTCCAATATAAATATATGTAGGAGATATTCTGCATTAAAAATACACTTTGGGTAACCTTTGGGACCATTCGACCCAATTGACCCTTGTCCTTTATCGCAACTGTTTTATATTACCCATTAGAAATAAAACATAACCAGAATTAACATAATGGTCAAGATTGCCACTTTTACTAATAATTCTAAACATTGAGCTGTGTCTGCAAAGCTAGGCCTATTAGTCATGCCTAGATTTTCTATTTCATCAAACACACTCCATCCAAGGTAGTAACAGTTAGTGATCACAAAGTATATTTTCTTTGATTAAACTTCTCTAAACTGAAATAAATCTGTATTGCCTAATAATGCTAGTTATTTTACCAAAATTTCTCCTCCCGGCTAAAAACATTCCAAGGTGATGCAAATTCGCACGCGACGCAAATTTGATCACAACTTTGAAGTCTCTCTCTCTCTCTCTCCTGCATTACAAAAGAAATATACTCAAAAACATGTTCAAACTTATACTCGATAGAGATTACATAACCAAAACACATAGACCTGCCGGAACCATCATCTTCGTCTAAAAGCGTGATTTTAAACTCTTTGGAAACAAAGGGAAGAGGACCAGCAGTATGCAGGCTCTTTCTTCCATCATATGCAGGCAACCTCTTCCCAAGATGAGAGTCCCTGTAAAGTGTCACAAGTTGGGCCATTACAACACGATTCACACCACGTGATGTCACCTCTGGAGTGATCGTCACCTAAACACATTAACAAAATTAAAGTGTCACTTTTCAGAATATAAGTTTTACCAACAAATCAGGAATTATATTAACTCACATCATACTGGTGTAAATCCTTATTTGGCAGTTCAGCCAAAAAGTGGTTCAGCATCCCGAGCATGTTACAAGGTTTGAATTGTAAAGTGTCACAAGTTCCCCCGAAGTCCATGACGCATGCTCTGAGCATGTCTTCTAAGGTTTGAATTGTACGCTCGCTTTGACCATCGGTCTGTGGATGGTAAGTTGTACTCATGTCTAACCTAGTTCCTAATGCCTCCTGCATTAACTGCCAAAACCTTAATGTAAAACGACCATCACGATCGGATATGATCGAGATTGGCACACCATGCCTCGCTACGATTTCATTGAGGTAGAGTCTAGCTAGTCTATCCATCTTATAGTCTTCACACATAGGTAGAAAACGAGCAGACTTAGTCAATCAGTCAACGATGACCCAGATTGCATCATGCCCACTATTAGTCCTTGGTAATTTCGTGACAAAATCCATGGCTATTCTCTCCCATTTCCACTCGTGAATCTCAGGTTGCTGCAGCAAGCCGGATGGCCTCTGATGTTCAGCCTTAATCTTTAAACAAGTCAAGCACTTACTAACATACAGGGCTATATCTTTCTTCATTCCTTGCCACCAGTACATATCCTTAAGGTCATAGTACATCTTCTCGGCTCCTGTGTGTATTGAGTACTTCGACTTATGGGCTTCGTTCATTATCAGGGTTCTCACATCACCCGTCAAAGGAACCTATATTTGATCTAGATAGTACCATGCTCCATCACTCCTACATTCCATCTGTTTGTCTAGCCCTCACAACATTTTTGATGGTGCATCGACAACCTCAGATGCTTCATTTTGAGCCGCTACTATCCTATCCTTAATACTTGACTGAATGGTTATATTCATTTCTTAAACTCTCTTAGGCTTAATTCTCTCCTTTCTACTTAGTGCATCGGCTACTACATTTGCCTTACTTGGATGATAGCAAATCTCGCAGTCATAGTCGTTGAATAGCTCTATCCAACAACGTTGACGCATATTCAGTTCCTTCTGATTAAAGATGTGTTGGAGACTCTTGTGGTCGGTGTATATGACGCTCTTTGTCCTGTATGTACGGGTAATGTCTCCATATCTTAAGGGCAAATACAACTGTACCCAATTCTAAATCATGGGTAGTGTAATTCTTCTCGTGTATCTTCAATTGTCTAGAGGCATATGCGATCACCTTACCCCTATGCATAAGCACACAACCTAGTCCTAGACCTGACGCATCGAAGTATACTATGAAGTCTTCTGGTCCATCGGAGAGAGCTAGAACAAGTGCATTAAATAACTTGTCCTTCAAGTTCTGAAATGCTTCTTCATGTTCCTCACCCTAAACATAGGTCTTATTCTTCTGAGTCAAGATGGTAAGCGGTTTAGCGATCTTGGAGAAATTCTTAATGAATCGATGGTAATATCCTGCTAATCCTAAAAATGAATGAACTTCGGATGGAGTTATAGGGGCTTCCCAATTCTTAACAGCTTAAATCTTACTGGGGTCTACATGTATACCATCACCGTTAATCACATGCCCAAGGAACTGTACTTCTTGCAACCAGAATTCACACTTCTAGAATTTTGCATACAATTTCTCCTTCTTGAGCAGTTCTAAGATTAACCCTAGATGCATCTCATTCTCTTCCTTTATCTTAGAGTAGATCAAAATATCATCTATGAATACAATCACGAACTTGTCTAGGTAAGGTCTACATACTTGGTTCATCAAGTCCATGAATATCGCTGGTGCATTCATCAAAACAAAGGGCATTATTGTGAACTCAAAATGCCTATATCGAGTTTTAAATGCAGTCTTTGGAATGCCATCCTCGTGTACTCTCAGCTGATGGTATCTAGACTGAATGTCTATCTTAGAGAAATACTGATATCCTTGCAGTTGATCAAATAGGTCATCTATCCTAGAGAGGGGATAATGGTTCTTGATGGTCAGCTTATTTAATTCTCTATAATCGATACATATCCTAAATGATTGTCCTTCTTCTTGTCTTTCAGCCAATACTCCGTGATACGCCGTACCCAAGGACCCCAATACACCGTACCCAAGGAGCTTAATACGCCGTACCCAATAAGTCTGATACGCCGTATTGAGGAGGTCCGATACTCCGTATCACGGAGGTCCGACACGCCGTATCCATACCAGCTTAAGAAAATTCTGGAATATTTTATTCTTGGAGCCCATACCAAGCAATCCCGATACGTCGTATCGAGTTCCAATACGCCGTATCGACTAATTTTTAGAGTCTATAAATACAAAAACCTAAATACGATTTTAAACATGCTTTTTACCACCAAGTCTGATTTCTAGAAGATCAATGAAGCCAAGAAGGTCCTAAAAAGTGGTCCGATCAATGGGAAAACTCTTGTAATCTCTACACTCACTATTTACGCGTATCGGTTAGCATTTATGTTAATCTTTCATCTATGATTTCCTGTATTGTTACAATGACTATCGGCTAATACCTTTAGGTATTAGCCATGTTTATGATAATATAATGTTTTGATATATCTTTATATCGATTATTCTTTATTTGTTGCATGTTGATTATGTTTATCACTTCATACCCATTTATGTGCTTAATTATGTGTTTTTCCTATCATTCAACTGGATCTAGTCCTACATATTTAATGCGCTGCAACTTCGGTGTTGTTTGGGCGTAGGCTAAGAGTCCAGGATAGAAACATATAACGCTTATTCATATAGCTAGACTAATAGGATCACCAATAGAAAACCCTGTTTCGATCTATGGTTAAGTGGATAGGTAGACTAAGCCGGTGACTTAGGATTACACATAACGTCCTGTTTCCATAGGTAGTAAAGTGGGTGTGGACTACTAGTATCTGAATTTCCATTAAGCGTTAGTAGTTGGTTTAAAGCCTCTATGAGCTAGGATTCATTATAACTACCAATATAGTTTCCTAGATAGATTATAATCAACGGTGTGAGCTTTATGCGGGTTTAGGTTAATTGTGACAGGATTAACTAGCGACAAACCTCAAGTCTAGAGAGAAGATCCACCTAACTTTGGAATGATATACCACCAATGAATTAATATAATCATTGCACGAATAGACAATCAAGGCATATTATTATATTAAACTGGCTAATACATTTTTCCTAAGATTTGACATCTTCCCTATCTTTTGTTAATCACTTGTGTGCGTTATTTGCCATCACCTTAGGATAATTAGAACTAAACTCGTGCCAGTCTCTCAGGCTGAAAACCCCCCTTTTGCGTTAGTTTAGGTTTAATAAGAATACATTAGGTATTTATATCAAAAAATTAGGATATGATAAATTTATCCAAGTTGAATTAAGAGTTATCTTCACTTTCTGTGATCGACTCCCTACTTACCATCGAAAACTTCCATCTGACAGGGTTCTCTGCCCGTTAATCGTGTTATTTTTAGGGTTAGTCGGCCATAGATTAATAGTAAAAATTGTTATTATATAACACTAAACAGCAATGTTTTTTTGGCGCCCGTTGGACCGGGACGATGCGATTTGTTTAATTCTGATTTTTATTGGTATTTTTTTAGTATAAATTTAGTTTTGTTTTTCTACTGTCCGTTGTCATTTATCGATACGGCGTATCCATTTTTTGTGAATACAACGTATTTGACATCAAACATCGATACGGCGTATCCAGTTTACTGAATACAACGTATCGACTGTCTGATATAGCAGCAGTTTTAGTTAGCTTTTTTGTTTAGTTTTCTCGAATAGTTTTACTTCGAATTATGTCTTTCTTTTCAGGTACCGTTTTCAGGGAGCCGCCTTACCCGTTCGATTACCCTATGAGGAGGTTAACTATGGAAGAAATATTGGCTAAATTCATTGATGAAGGTAGACGTGAACACGAGGAGATGGAGATATTCATTAAGAATTTAGAACCACCAACGAGCTTTTATTAAAAACACAAAGCAACTTATTAAGTAAGCTGAAAATCAAGGTAAACGAATTGTCAAAGGTTGTGAATAATGTTTTGATTCAAAAAAACAAAGTCAAAGGAGTGACAACTAGGGGAGGAAAGATGACGTCTGAAGCCACCCGTAGTAAAGAAATTTAATGAATACTGGGAATCAACAAGGAATGAACCTCCCAGCTTTGAACAAGATGTGAGGAAAGCGAATTATTGTCGGTTATGTGGAAAATAAATCTTCGAGTATTCCGGAAAAAGCTGCCCATCCATTGGTAAAACTACAACAGTTATCTATCCCTTTCCCAAACCGAGTGAGAAAAGAAAAAGAAGAAGCACTGCAATGAAATTTTTTGGAGAATCTAAATAAACTCGATATTGATATTCCGTTTATCGAAGCCCTATTGCAAATACCAAAATACGCTAAATATCTGAAGAGTTTACTGACGAATAAATCTAGACTTGAAGAAGCTTGTACGGAGACAACGAATGAAAGGTGCTCAACTGTCTTGCTCAACGAACTGCCATCAAAAGAAAAAGACCCCAGGAGTTTCACTACCCCTTGTCAAGTATTAGAGAAACATAAGGAAGCAGAAGACTTGGCCGCAGATCACTTATCTAGGTTTGAGAATCCGCATATGGAGGTGTTAACTGAGAGGGAAATTGCTGATAAATTCTCCAACGGGCATTTAATAGTGCTAAAATCCAAGTTTAAAGACGATGAGCCATGATATGCAGATTTCGTTAATTATATTGTTGGAAAGGTTGTTCCCCCAAATTGGACCTTTGAAAAAAGAAAGAGATTTTTCTCGCAAGTCAAGACTTACTTCTGGGAGGAACCTTATGCATTTAAACTGTGCGCGGATAATATAATGAGAAGATGTGTGGCTGGAAGCGAAACCCTTGAAATTCTGGCACATTGTCATTCGGGACCTACAGGTGGGCATCATAGTGCTAATATTACCGCAAAGAAGGTTTATGAGTCCGAATTGTCTTTAAGGATGCTAATGAGTACGTAAGACGATGTGATGCATGTCAAAGATCGGGAAACATATCTTCAAGGAACGAAATGCCTCAAAATAACATTCAGGTATGCGAAGTCTTTGATGTTTGGGGATTAGATTTTATGGGACCATTTCCCCAATCTAGAGGTAATAAATACATATTAGTAGCTGTCGATTATGTGTCCAAATGGGTCGAAGCTCAAGCATTACCTATGAATGACGCACGTGTTGTGGTTAAGTTTTTAAGAAGTTTATTTGCTAGGTTTGGAGTTCCTAAAGCTTTGATTAGTGATAGAGGGACACATTTTTGTAATTCCCAGCTTGAAAAAGCTTTACAAAAATATGGTGTGACTCACAAATTATCTACGGCATATCACCCTTAATCTAATGCACAAACTGAAGTTACTAATAGGGCTATTAAAGGGAGGGCGGGTTGTGGAGTATACCTAGAGATATCAGTGGGGTACAAAACCCACTGACAAGGGGTACACCTTTTAGATTTAGTTTATGGGTAACACATTGCCATTTTACCACGTAGAGATTCGACAAGAAGGCACCATTGGGAATTAACAATAATGTAATATGGATTTTATGATTGCTAGCGAAAAGTCGTCTTATGCACTTAATGAGTTAGCTAAATGAGTAGATGGTGTTATGAGAATCAAACTAGAATTTAAAAGAAAGGCCAAGAAATGGCATTGATTTCGAGACCTTCGTGGTGATAAAGATTTTAAGGTAGGCGACAAGGTGCTACTTTATAATTCTCATTTAAAGATGTACCCTAGAAAACTTAAATCAAAATAAAGCGGTCCAATTAATTGTTAAAACGGTGTATCCACATGGGGCTATTGAAATCACTGACTGGAACGGGTTTAGCTTCAAAGTCAATGGGCAACGATTGAAGAAATATTATGGAGGTGACATTGATAAGGAGGATGATGAGGTTATAGAGTTGGAGAATGACGCAACGATAGATAGCTGCATGGGTGTCTACTTAAAGGACTCTCACATAAAAAAAGTGCTTGACAGGAGACAACCTGGTAAGTATTTTTCAATTTTGTATCAAGTTTGTCTTCCCAGAATGTCTATACGGTGTATCCAAACCCCATAGATACGGCGTATTGACCATTTGGACATTATCGAGTCTTTATTTCCAGCACAGTCTATACGACGTATTCATTAAATGAATACAGCGTATACAGGTATCAATACGACATATCCTGGGGAATGGATACGGCGTATCAACTTACTGTACAGTTTTAGGTATTTATTTTGAGTCTAACCACGAATTACACGGATGATAGAAATTGATTTGTTCGTTCTGAGAAGAATTTACTCCGCGAACCTCATGAAAGAAATATCGACAAATATTGATGGAGAATTTACAAATCTGGAGATCTTGAAGTGTTGGAGTCTTGAAACTTCAAGGCGGTTGTTCAATACACAATCTTGCTCGTAAACGCAACTTGGAGAATCTACCGAGAAAATATCAGGGGAGTTTCTCATTCTAATTCTTTTTAAATTCTCGTATTTAATGTTTTATATATACAATGAGGACGTTGTATAATTTAAGTGGGGGGATTGAATTATAATGTTTACTTGTCCTATTTTTCACACTAAAATGCTTAAATTATATTCAAATTAAAATTTTTTTCAAGCATACTTTTTTGACATTACATGTTACATAACCCGCACACAATAACCCTTGTTAGACATTGTGAGGATTTAGCCTTTCCGTTTCCAAATGTTTACCCAAATTCCACAAAATAAGAGTGTGCCAGTGATGTTGTAGACTTTAGAACTTGGCTCGGTATATCACTCGAGACCACAATAATGAGTATTATAGGAATTTATTTGGAGTCTAGTAATTGTTTAAATTGGTAAAATTTTAGGTTTCACCCAAATCGCCTTCTACAGTTGATTATGAACTAACTACACCGGTTAGTTAACCTCCCGTTTAAACCCTTTTCCACTCTTATTTTTAGAGTGATGATCCACTAGAAAAACCCGTAGAGACAATCCTTTAGGAATTTACAATAACTATTTGTTTCATTACACCTTTACACCTTAACCTACCCTGTTAGATTAAGTTTAATTTACAGTTGCTAGTTGCTTAAAGTGTAAAGTTTGTATTTACCGAGTCTTGTGTCATTTTCTATCTTTGGTGCGGTTGGAAATTTGCACATTGCAAATGGGAATGTATATTAGTAGTCAAAACTCATGTGATTTTACTGCCGTCACAATTTTTTGGTGAATCAACAAGAACGAAGTGTACTATTCGAAGAAATTATCCGATTTTTTGATCGTGGAAAATGGGGATTTGAAACTACCACCGAGATTTGAAGCATTATTTGAAAAAAAAAAGAAAAAAGGAAAAAAAAATGTTTGAAAGATAATTCGTTTCGCAATCTACCGAGGAATTACACGAAGGATCGATTATTCGTTGATACGTCTAAAAAATCAACGATGTAGAGTATTGTACAAAGTGGAAGATATCACCACTTACCTTGTAGAGTATGTAAAGTTTTGGGATGATTGGGAAGTTGACCGTTACGGGAACGCCAACTTAGGTTGTTGTTTTTGATCGATGATCAAGACGTTGTAAATAGTTGTGTTTTATCTGTAACGATCGGGAAAAAGTGTCTAGCAACTTGTATCTTAGTCTTAATCTATTTGTTTCTTGATTTTTATTTAACAACAATATACTTCCTTCTATCCTATGATTGCCGTTGGTTTTTTCTTTTTTTAACGACTGAGGACTTGTTCGAGCGTGCATGTCTATTCCGTCGTTACGGCCATGTATGCATGTCTTAGCTGCCTCATTGGTTTACGACTTTTGGTGAAAGTTAGAAGGTTCCTACCCTATATCATTCTTCATCCTAACCATTGGTTAAATTCGAATGGGGATGTGATCGAACACACATGTCTATTCCGTTCATTAGGATCCAGTTATGGTGACTTACAGCTGCCTTGTTGGAATGGTACTTCTGGTAAAAAGATTGTAGATTGATCAACCGTACGCCTTTCCATACAAAAACCTAT
This sequence comes from Tanacetum coccineum, assembly GCA_026074375.1. Classification (NCBI taxonomy): domain Eukaryota; kingdom Viridiplantae; phylum Streptophyta; class Magnoliopsida; order Asterales; family Asteraceae; genus Tanacetum; species Tanacetum coccineum. The sequence continues at coordinate 13,443 of BQNB010092074.1, read as the reverse complement.
ATTTACCTTTATAAACTTGTTACTCCTTGGCTTTAGTGGTGGAGATGTGTATCCTTGCCAAGCTTATGATAGAATTACGCGTCCATCGAACCGAGCTATTGATGTGAATTAGTTACAGTTACCACATTAGGATTAGTTGGTGATTTGAGTGTTTCATCTTCCTATTTATGTGAGGTGTTTGGGTTGTGTAGTTGTTAGAGATCAAATCATACTTTATGGAAAATATCCTTAGGATACATTTTTTTTAAACTGTTCTAAAGTTATTGAGGACAAGTAGGATTTCAAGTAAGGGGGATATTGATGACATCAAAATAAAGTCACTTTTATAGCATCATTTATCTCATTGTATATTACCATTTGTTATGATTATTGCCAAAGAATTGTTTACTTAATCGTTGTGTATTTGAAAATTGTGTGTAATTATGGGATACTTTGGTGAAGGTTATGCTTAAAAAGGCAAGGCATTTTGGAGCATAAATGGAGATTTAAAAAAGTCTACTGATCTGACAACAAATATACTGTATTATTCTAGACCTATATGACGTATCCAAGAATTTGACGAATCAAAAGATCATTGCCTGACTTTGAAGAATAATCCGTATCCACATCAGTATATAAGTCGTATATTATACTTTAGTTAAATATCAAGAAAGCACACTTTCAGCTAATACTCCGTACCCAAGTAGCATCAATTACGCCGTACCCAGTAAGTCTAATAGCAAGTAGACGGTGGAGGTCACCGATACGTCCGTATCCAGTTAGGTTCGAAAGTGCCGTATCCATACCAGCTCAAGAAATTCGGGGAAATTTTATTTCTTGAGCCCATGACAAGTAACCCGATACGCCGTATCAAGTTCCAATACCACACCGTATCGGACAATTTTCAGAGTCTATAAATATCAAAACCTAAATACAATTTTAGACATGCTTTTTACCACCAAATCTGATTTCTAGAAGATTAATGAAGCCAAGAAGGTCTTAAAAAGTGGTCTGATCAATGGGAAAACTCTTGTAATCTCTACACTCCACTATACGCGTTCAGTTAGCATTATGTTTAATCATTCATCTATGATTTCGTGTATTGTTACAATGACTATCGGCTAATACCTTTAGGTATTAGCCATGTTTATGATAATATAATGTTTCGATTTGTCTTTATATCGATTGTTCTTTATTCGTTGCATGTTGATTATGTTTATCACTTCATACCTGTTTATGTGCTTAATTATTGTGTTTCCTATCATTAAAGGATCTGTCCTACATATTTAATGTGTTGTAACTTCGGTGTTGTTTGGGCATAGACTAAGAGTCTGGGATGGAAACATATAACGCTTATTCATATAGCTAGAATAATAGGATCACCAATAGAAAACCCTGTTTTGATCTATGGTTAAGTGGTAGGTTAGATAAGCGATGACTTAGGATTACACATCATAACCTTTGTTTCCAATAGGTAGTTATTCGTGGGTGTGGACTACTAGTATATGAATTTCCATTAAGCAGTAAGTTGGTAAAGCCTCTATGACTTAGGATTCAATATAACCACTAATATAGTTTCCTAGATAAATTATAATCAACGGTGTGAGCTTTATGCGGGTTTAGGTTAATTGTGACAGGATTAACTAACGACAAACCTCGAGTCTAGGGAGAAGATCCACCTAACTTTGGAATGATATACCCCCAACGAATTAATACAATCATTGCACGAATAGACAATCAAAGCATATTATTAGATTAAACTAGCTAATACGTTTTTCTTAAGATTTGACCTCTTCCATATCTTTTGTTAATCACTTATGTGCGTTATTTTCCATCACCTTAGGATAATTAGAACTAAACTCGTGACAGTATCTCAGGCTGAAAATCCCCATTTGCGTTAGTTTAGGTTTAATTAGAATAATCGCTGGATTTGTATCAAAACTAGATAGATAAAATACTAGTAGAATTAAGAGTTAACTTCCACTCTCAGTGATCGACACCCTACTTACCACGAAACTTCATCTGACCGGGTACACTGCCCGTTAAAGTGTTGTTTTTAGGTATAGTCGGCATAAAAAAGTAGTAAAACTTGATACATAAAGAACACCTACACAACGACACATCACTTAGAGTAGATCAAAATATCATCTATTAATACTATCACAAACTTGTATAGGTAAGGTCTACTACACCTCGGTTCAATCAAGTTCAATAAATACCGCTGGTGCATTCTTTAGACCCAAAGGTCAATACGTGAACTCAAAATGTCTATATGAGGATATAGATTGCAGTTCATTGAATGTCATCCTTGTGCACTCTCAGCTGATGGTATCCAGATCAAAGAGTCTATGTTTAGAGACAATACTGTGATCCTTGCAGCTGATCAAACGGGTCATCTATCCTAGGGAGGGGATAACAGTTCTTGATGGTCAGCTTATTTAACTCTCTATAGTCTATACACATGCCGATGAACTTGGTCGAATGAAACCCTTGTCCTAGAGTTCTCTGAGTTGAATTGACAACTCCTCCATTTTAAAAGGTGCCAAACGATAGGGAGACTTCACGACTGGCATTGCTCCAGGGATTAAGTCAATACAAAATTTGAATTCTTGTGAAGGTGGTAATCTTGATAGGTCATCAAGAAATACCTCAGGAAAGTTCCTAACTATAACAATGTCTTTCTATTTCTGCACTTCGGTCTTGGCACTCATGAGGTGTCTCACCTTCTCTTTTGGTTTTTCTCCTAAGACTCTAAGCATTTCATTGTATGGTAGTGGAATCCTAACTATCTTCTCGTGGAAAATGATTTCAGCCTTGTGCCAGGACAACTAGTCCATCCCTACAATTACATTAAAACGCCCGTCTCCAAACGTTATCAAGTCGATGTCAAAGGTATGACCTTCTATCTCCAGTTTACAATCACGTATAATCTTATTGATTTCTACTAGTTTTGCGCTGGCTATTTCAATCTTATAGCTAAACCCTAGGTCACTGGGCTCTATGTCTAACAAAGGTATGAAAGTAGTGGAAACAAAGCTATAGTCGGCACCAGAATTGAATAGTGTTGTAGCATAATGTTTGTTTAGAGTAAACGTACCTGTCACAATGTTCGAGTCCTGGCGAGCTTCCTCTGCACCCATCATGAATGGTCCTCCACGTGCCTGATTGCCATTGTTTCCACGAACTTAACCTCCCTCAATAGCCAGAGTTTGATTTTGACGGTTTCCTCTTTATCTTGGTGCTCGGTTTAACCTAGGGCATCCTGCTTTGTAGTGATCAGTACCACCACACTCAAAACACGCCCCTCGAGTAGTTGTCAGGTTTCTAGCATTTAATGAAGTCACCATCCTAGGCCCCGCCCTACAATCCCTAGCAAAGTGCCCTAAACGATTACAGTTCGTACACTTACGACATGGTATCTCGGGGTTATGGTGAAAGCTACCTTTTGTACATTTGGGTGCCGTACCCGTGTACTCTTTCCTAACAGGGTTAGTGACTATGGCTAACACCCCCAAATTGGGTCGCAGCAGAATGATGTGTATCTGGGAGCATTACATTACAGATCATTAGCACAAGATATGAGAACGACCTCAAAAAGAGTCGTTTAAAATACGATACATTGGATTTATTGAAATCGTTTGATACAAAGCACGAAGGCTTAAATAGTTCAACATTTGAAATAAAAAGAAAGTTTCTAGATCATGGACAATCGGCACCCGAAATATAATGAACTCTCAAATTCTTTATGGCATGACCACCCAAATTACCTATACCATTGTTATCTTGTGACTCTGTGCATCATTGTACCTAAGAAAAAAACTGCTTAAACGTCAAACATAAAGATGGTGAATTTCATAGGTTTTGTATAAGAAATGTGGGACGTAAGATTTTCAAGTTGTATGTTATGCATACATATGCAAATATCACAAATGTGATTACGTTTCCCTAAGCTCGAAGACATGAGCTCGGACATGTATGATTGCAATATAAATATTGCACTGTGCCGTGATGATGTTCTAACCCGCAAACTCTGAATCCGACATGGTATACCATCCGTTGGTTCACTCCGTTTGACCACCAGTGAGAGCTACTCATCCCGGATGGGGATGGTTCAACACCCCAATAGATCCATTTATAAAAAATTTCGCGCTCACACAAAGTAATTGACAGTCGTGATAATGGCGGCTCAAATGGTTTATCGCTACTTAGGAAAACCACGTAAATCATGATAAAATGTACACTTACGTCCAATTTATAAAATAAAGCATGTTTCTCTCCAAAAAGATATAAAAACATTTATCCAAAATCGAGGTTTAATGTGGGGCTATGAACTCACAGTAAGTATTGATAATGTAGAATGCATGGCTAGTGGCACGAAAAACGATTGCAAAGAGACTTTATCCGCATCCTATGTAACTTAAGAATACATATTCACTAAACGGAAAGATAATAATATAATTACTTGCAAATTCTTGTCCCTAGTGTGTGCTTGAATATTAATGATATTGGAAAAACGATTTTTCTCATTTCAAAATAGTCAACTTTATCGGGTCAACGTGGTCAAACCGTAAGTATATAATTTATGGATTTGGACCCACATTAAGAACACTAGGGTCGTCTATACTTTATAATATTAGTTTAGGTCGGGTCCTTTGGTTTGGTCTCTAAGTGCGTTAAATTAATATCTATGAAAACGTACGTTTACTTTTTTAGTTAAAATTATATTTTTTACCAAAGTTTTTATCATGAGTCGCTTTGAGTCGTTACATTAGTTCACAGGGTTCGTTAATTGTCGATATTTAAAAAGTGTAAGTACATTTGTAAAATCTCTGCTGGGGAACATCTTACCCCGACTCACTACGTATTAGGAAATCTACAACTTACGTTAAATAATTTTGGCTAAAAATGTGTTCTTTAAGTCGTTTAAAAATAGCGTTTATAAAACAACGTGCGGGGTCACGAAAATTCTCAAGAAAAGAATTAGAAAATTATTTTGGGTTATTCCAATCTGCTAATTGTTTGTGTGTCAGACATTTAGAATCAGTTTGTGGATTCGTTATATCGTTTAAAACAAAGTAAATGCACATTTGAAAACTTGGCTACGGGTATATTACAACTTACTTTTTCTAAGTCTTGGGGGCGGAAGGTCGTTAAGGGGTCAAAAATAAGGCCTAAAGTAGGGTGTTCGAACTCGCGGTCGGGCTTGGTACTAAACTGCGGCCGACGGGATTAACTGTTTGGGCTGCGGGTACTAACATTTGGATCCCAAATTGCAAGCTCGTTTTCTCAGCCATTTCAACTTGATTCATGTTGCTAAATAGTAACCATGGCTGTCGGTCTATAATAATTGCCACCCACTTTCCTCTCACTACGCCCTAGCCTAAGTGGGTTTAAACAAGGCTTAATGTCAGTCCAGTGGGGTTGTGTTTAAAAAGGCAACTGGCAGTTTTGTATGACTAACTTTGGGGCTTTATAACTTATTCTTTACTCGGCGAAATTCAATGATTCCAGGGGCAAAACGATCCGTTACACGCCCTTTATAAGTAATGATTAAGGCTTGCTTTTTATGATCACACCTAGTGGTGCAACGATGCACCCAAAACTATCCATGACCCCGCGATTTATACTAGTTACAACAGGCGTGTTTCTTTTTCTTATTTTTTTTCTTCCTAACTCCATAACGAGCCCTAGTTATCAACATGCATGTATCCTAAGCCTAACATCATCACATTTTGTCCTTGTTTCACTTGTTACTTATACGTTTTATGGGTTTTTGATGTTTATTCGTTCTACATCAGTAAGTAATTAGGAAAAGACATGTTTTTCTTTATCAGGTTTTAAGCACACATCTGAGACCTAAGAATTGCATACATAAAATAAAGAAACAAAGATGTGAGACTCACAACGTGGAGAGAACTCGAGTACAAGTTGAACCCGAACGAAAACCCTAGTTTCCTAAAACACAGGAAACCCTAGCTTTGCCCTATCACCACCTTGATAATTCTTCTACTTGCCGTGACCTTGAACCAACCAGGAAAACTCCCAAGTGTCGAATGATGTTTAGGGTTTATGGAGGAGTAGTGACGTGAGGTTTGTATGTGCTGAGTGTATGTCGAATAGTTAGGAGCAGACACTAGAGAACCAAAGTGAATAAGTAGAGTATGTGTTTGATGAAATTTACAATCTGTTATTTTCTAAGGGTATGCGAAATCTTATATACAAACATAGCAAAGCATGCATAGTGTATCATTCTGGTGTCACATTTTCTTGTAAACCCAGTTATGGCAAAGTATTTTTAGGGATTAAGCATGGTCAATGTACATGAATTAAAAGGTGAATACTGTTGGTTTGCATGGGAAAGCAGAATTTGAAAAGAGTAGCCAAAGTATCACGTGGGATGGAGGTGTTTATAAAAACGGATAATGGCTTCATTCAATGGGTATTAGAGTTCAATTTTGATAAATGTATGCCTTCCTCCTAACAGCCGAATATTGCTGGATTCTTGGGATTTCTTAAGTTTTTATCTAGTGTTACTTGGTTTCTTTAAGGTATAGAGATGAAAGTTTTAGATGTAAATAAATTTTATTGGTTTCTTACTTTGGTATAATGGAGTAAACGTGCCCAAACAACCTCTCTTGTTGCATAAACAATTTAAATGGCGAGTACGAAGTGATCACGTAATGTCTTAATGAGTGTAGATGACGTTTCTAGCAAACGTTGAATTTTTGATGCATTCGCGATTAAACTGGTGAGGTTTAAATAGAGTTAATCACATAATTCCAATAAATAAAAGGGAAAATGATTTAATTTGGGATTTAAACGGGAAGTAAACGTACAAACCAAATAAGTAAAAAGGAAAATGAACTAATTGGGATCGTAATATGACCTGAAAAACACCGGGTGTTATAGTCTCCCCCGGTTAAATTAGCCTTGTACTCAAAGCTTAAGATGTTGTAGTGGATGAGAACACCTGATTTGTGAAGAGACGTGGGTATTTCTTTTTGAATGAATCTTCACGTTCCCATGTGAACTTAGGACCTCTCCTAGAGTTCCAGCGAACCTTAACGAGTGGTATACAGCTTCGCTTTAATCGTTTGATCTCCCGTTCCATAATTTCAACGGGCTCTTCCATAAATTGGAGTTTATCATCAACATGTAGTCCTTCCAACAGAACAGCTAATTGTTCGTCGAAATAACATTTCTTCAAGTTGGATACATGAAATGTATTGTGAACCCTGCTCAATTCTTGAGGGAGTTCCAGCTTGTAAGCAACGGGTCTGATCCTTTCCAACACCTTGAATGGTCCAACATATCGAGGGTTTAACTTCCCCCGTGTGCCAAAATGTATGACCCCTTTCCAAGGTGAAACCTTGAGCATAACCTTATCCCTGACTTGGAACTCCATCGGCTTACGCTTTAAGTCGGCGTAACTCTTTTGCCGATCATGAGCGGCTTGAATCCTTTGCTTGATCTAGATGATTTTCTTAGTCGTTTCTTGAATTAAATCCGGACCGGTGAGTTGAGCTTCTCCGACTTTGGCCCAACAAACAGGTGAACGACACTTTCGACTGTAAAGTGCCTTGAATGGTGCTGCCTTGATGCTAGCGTGATAACTGTTGTTGTATGAAAACTCGACTAATGGCAAATGATTTATCCAACCCTTTCCAAAGTCGATCACGCAAGCACATAGCATATCCTCAAGGGTTTTGATGGTTCTCTCGCTTTGTCTATCAGTTTCTGGATGGTGCGCAGTGCTCATATCCAAACTAGTACCCAAAGCCTTTTGAAGTGATCTCCAAAAATGTGATGCGAACCTAGGGTCACGGTCACAGATGATTGAGACAGGTATCCCATGCCTCGCAACTACCTCCTTTATGTACAACCTTGCCAGCTTCTCCATAGAGTCAGTTTCTCTCATTGGCGTAAATATTGCAGATTTAGTGAGTCGGTCTACAATCACCCAAATAGTGTCATGACCTTGCGGTGACTTAGGAAGCTTGGTGACAAAATCCATGGTGATATTGTCCCACTTCCATTCAGGTATCTTGGGTTGTACCAACAATCCCGATGGTCTTTGATGTTCAGCTTTGACCTTGGCACACGTCAGACATTTGCTAACATAGGTGGCGATGTCGGCCTTCATATTGGGCCACCAATATAGCTTTTTCATGTCTTGATACATTTTGTCCGAACCTGGATGGACAGAGTATTTTGATTTGTGGGACTCGTGCATGATCACGGTCCTTAAATCTCCATAACATGGCAACCAACTCCTACCATTTAAACATAAGGTTCCGTCCGCACGGGGTTCCAACCTCTCCTTTGGTAGGTCCTTCCTGATCATACCTCCTACGTCTTCGTTCTTGAGATTTTCTGGTTTCTGTGCCTCGGTCTGAGCATTCAATATTTGTTTGGGAAGATCCAAGCCAATAGTCATAACTAAGGCTCGCACTCTTAATGGTTTACTTCGCTCTTTCCTGCTCAAAGCATCAGCCACAACATTTGCTTTCCCCGGGTGATAACGAATCTCACAATCGTAATCACTGAGCAACTTTAACCAACGACATTGCCTCATATTCAACTCCTTTTGGTCAAGTATGTGTTGTAAGCTCTTATGATCCGTGAACACCGTACATTTGGTTCCGTACAAGTAGTGTCTCCAAATTTTTAGAGCAAACACCACCCACCAAGTTCCAAATCCATGAGTTAGTATAATTTTTCTCATGGTCTTCAACTGAGTTGATGCATATCGATCACCTTTCGTTTTGCATCAATACCGCACTAATCATTTTATGTGACGCATCACAATAAACAATGAAAAATTCTCAGCTCCTTGTGGAGAGCTTAGAAGGTGCGCTACACAACTTAGTTTTCAATGTCTGTGAAAAGTTGCTTCCTACTTGTCACCCCATTCGAAGGTGACTTTCTTCTGGGTAAGTTTGGTCATTGGCTTAGCAATCTTTGAGAACCCTTCTATGAATCTCCGATAATAACCGGCAAGACCTAAAAATTGACGAATCTCCGTTGGTGTTTTAGGAGACGCCCAATCTTTAATAGATTCGATCTTGGCAGGATCCACGTGAATGCCTTGACAGTCAATCACGTGACCGAGAAATTGTACCTTAGGAATCCAAAATTCACATTTTGAAAACTTAGCATATAACTCCTCCTTCTTAAGCAGTTCTAGAATTGCCTTAAGGTGTTCTTCATGTTCTTCCTTGTTCTTTGAATAAATGAGTATATCGTCGATAAAGACAATTACAAACTTATCCAAGTATGGTTTGCACACTCGGTTCATGAGGTCTATGAATACCGCAGGTGCATTTGTCAAACCAAATAGCATCACTTGGAATTCGTAATGACCATACCGAGTCCTAAATGTCGTCTTCAGAATATCCTCTTCTCGCACTCTAAGCTGATGATAACCCGACCGTAAGTCTATCTTCGAGTAAATACTTGATCCTTGTAGTTGATCAAACAAATCATCAATCCTTGGGAGAGGATAACGATTCTTCACCGTTAGTTTATTCAATTCCCGATAGTCGATACACATCCGAAATGAACCGTCCTTCTTTTTGACAAACAAGACTGGAGCTCCCCAAGGTGAGGAACTGGGTCTTATAAAGCCCTTGTCGGATAGTTCTTGCAGTTGCTCCGACAATTCTTTCATTTCGGAAGGAGCCAATCGATACGGTGCTCGTGCTACAGGTGCAGCACCAGGCATCAAATCAATTTGGAATTCCACTTGTCGAGTCGGTGGAAGACCCGGCAATTCTTCAGGAAATACCTCAGGAAAATCTCGAACGATTGGTACGTCCTCAAGTCGCTTCTCTCCCGACCTGTCTTCAGTCTCCTTTGCTGTAATGCTGGCTAAAAAGACATGGTGTCCTTTCAACAAGTATTTATGAGTTTTAGTGCATGAAATGATGTTCAGACGAGTCCCGTTTCCCTGATTGCTCCCGTCACCATGGACAATTAAAGTTTCATTTCCCCAGGGAATACGAACGATCTTCTCGGCACAATCAATGACCGCGTGGTACTTTGACAACCAATCCATGCCGATTATGACGTCGAAACTACCAAGTTCTACGGGCAATAAGTTGATGTTGAACGGATGGTTCAAGAAGTTTAACGTACAACCCCGAATGATAGTGTTTATCCCTATTATTTTCCCGTCGGCTAGTTCAACATCGTAATAATGGTCTAGTGTAGTGGGTGTGATATCAATCAAAGAGCTAAATGTTGTGGATACAAAACTCCTATCGGCACCAGTATCAAATAGAATAGAAGCATAGCGGTCGTTTAGAAGGAACGTACCCGTAACAATGTTAGAGTCCGGGTTTGTTCCCGCATTGCCCACCACATAAACCTTGGCCGGTGCATTGTCGTTCCCACGTTGATTACCACGGTTTCCATTCTTCAACTTAGGGCAGTCCCTCTTGAAGTGCCCCTGAACACCACACTCATAGCAAGTAACGGCATTTTGAGTTGCTTCGGAGTTCCCACGATTGTTATTATTATTGTTTGGACCGGAACTCCTGCAGTCACGAGCCAAATGGCCGATCCTCTTACATTTGTTACATCTGGGAGCACATGGTCCTTTGTGGTGATAGTTGCATTTTGTACACAAGGGCAATGAACCAGTGTACTCCCTCTTCTCACTAGTCCCAGCAGTGTAAGCTCGCCCAGTGTTCTGTCTCTTGTTTTGTTGTTGGTACCCCTGATTGCTTCCAGCATTAAACTCTATCTTCCTCTTTTGCTCAGCTTGCCTTTCAGAAATAGTGATGAGTTTTTGGTTCATCTGATCATTGGCAAACTCGATTACCTCTCCCATTGTCTGGGGTCGATATGACATCACATTTCCCCGGATCATATCAGGTAGCCCACTCACATACTTCTCAACTTCATCAGATTCATCGAGAAACATACGTCCACACATCAATGCAAGCTCTTGGAAACGCAGAGTGTAGCTCGAGATATCAGTACCTTTTACCTTTAGGTTCCAGAGTTCGATTTCCAACATTTTGATTTCACCCCTTGGGCAGTATTTGACCGTCATCAACTTCTTCAATGCCTTCTAGTCCATGGCATAAGCAACCTCTTATGTAACTGCCTTCTTATGGGAGTTCCACCAAGTAAGGGCATTCCCAATGAAAGTGCAAGTTGTGAACTTAACTTGGTTCTCTGGAGCACAGTTGCTTATGTGGAACACTGATTCTATCTTTTCGAACCATTGGAATAGCACAACTACCCCTTCAGTACCCTTGAAGTTAAGTGGATGACAGTTCAGGAAATCTTTGTACGTACACTCATGCGGAGTGCGCGTAACTCCTCTGGTTCTAGTGCCAGAATTGTGGCTTCCATCGCTATGACCATTTGTGCTGTTTCGAAGAGGGTCATGGTTAGCAAGTGCCGCAGAAACCCTGTCAGCGACCAGTTGCTCAACAACAGCAGCAGTCATTGGGGCTGCAGCCGCAGCAGCCCTTGCAGTTTTTGTAGCAACAGAGGTTCTTTTTGGTGGCATATTGTTCTAAATCACAACAATAAAATACGTGAATTTTCATAAACATCACAACATGACATGGGTACAATATATAACAACATCACATCACACAATGATTATATAACATGACTCGGACACATCACAGAATTGAGATCAACATAACATAATACAACATCTCATATATAGATGGAAAACATACATGAGTTGTTCGATACAAGAATTAAATAAAAACAATACATGTCCTACTACCGTGCTAGTTGGGAATGAAACCCATATTACTTAGCCGGCTACAATGATAGCTATGAACATGAAAATAACCTAGGAACTACTATCGGTGCCCTCAGGAACATCCGCACGAGCCTGCTCTCTAGCCTGAAGTGCTCGGATCTCTCCTAGAGCCGTCGCCAAATGTCCCTGCAGTGATGAAACCTGTGCAGTTAGAGCTGCTATCAATGAATCATGCACATCCATACGGTGATCCTGCATCCAAACATGTGTCTTGTATCCCTGAAGCTTTTAGTGGACAGCCAAACTAAATCCCATAGAGTGTGCCCAAGCCTCTCGGGAGACTAGAGCCTCCTGATCCAAGAGTTGGGCAGTCTCATAGTGGTACTGCCTATCATCGACCAATGCCTCAACCGTCTGATGTATCTGAGTCTATCGATCTTGGGTATCCTCAATCACATCATAGATGTCCTGGGTGTCCTGCTCCTGCACTGCAGCAAACTCAGTCACCCTAGTGTTGACTCCCTTGAGGATTACTGGTGCAACCTCCTCGGCAGTCTCTCTCGGGTTTACCCAAGTATCTCTGATCCCATAGCCGACTGCCTCGGCTCTCTGTCATTTGGCTTTGGCATCCAAAGTGCCGACAAACCCATAATATACCTTATGACCTCTAGTAGTCCTAAGGACAGCAGTCGAACTCTCCCCCACCTCATATCTTGATACGAGAGTAGTAAGACATAACATCTTATGAGGTGGTAGTTCGGCCTCGAGAATATCCTCCCTGTGGTCGACTGGTGGTATGAACAATGAGTCTGGTAGTGGTGGTAGTGGTGATGATGGTAGAGGTGGTAGTGGTAATGATGGAAGTGCGGGTGCAGCTAAACACCTAGCAAGGCGTTCCTCTGCAGAGGGTGGTGATAATAGGATGAGTGGTGAGGGTGGTGGTGTAAGTAAGGCAAGAAGTCTCTCGACCTCCTCCTCAAGTGGCAATAGCATAGGTGCCTCTGGTCGGATAGATATCCTAGCAGTGGTATGACATGCTGGTGGTGATGGTAGTGTAGCCGCAGACTCATCAGTCTCAAATAGCTCTGTCTCCTCAAAAGAGGGGACATGGTCAGCAACGGGTGTAACAACAGAGTCGGCCAGAGCCAGATGCTCCTCCTCCTCCTCCTCAGCTTCCTCCTTAGAAACCTCCTCCTCCTTAAAAGCCTCCTCATCCTCGTCATCATCAGAGGAGTCATCATCATCGTTGTCACCTCCAACAGCTGGATAGTCTACTGGCCCATCCCCAGAGTCCTCCTCGGGATCCTCCTCAGGATCCGAGTCAGCAACATAGCCTAGAGATAAGGCTATAGGTGAATCAACAACAGCATACGGCTGATCCTCCATGGGAACCTCCTCATCAGATGGGGCCAAGTACTCGGGGTGCTCTGGTCCTAGTACGTAATCTGGCGAGAGCGGTGCCTGCTCTGGCTCCTCAGGGCCAGGCACGTAGTCCATTGATTCTGGTGCAGCCTCGGGCTCCTAGAGTCTGAAGAAGTCCACAGCCCAAGCTAGCGGGTCCCCATGCGATGATATAGACGTATATGTAACCTCGGATGATGCCGAATCTGATGACATAACTGTATCTGTAACACTCAAACAAAGTTTACATTAGTACATATATAAGACTGATAATAATATACTTAATATATTATAAACACGTATAAGAACCATGCAGCATCTAGTATAACCAA
>BQNB010092073.1:10910-26704 GCA_026074375.1 Tanacetum coccineum | reverse complement strand
TTCTTTTTCTCTTTTGCAAACGGTGGCAATGAACACAACGTGTCGTGTTCATGACAGCCTTAAGGACATATTTTACTCAAGCATAATCATTTAAGCAACAAGAACACATACAATTGAATGGCAAATATCATGAATATAGGACTTACAATGTACAACGGGGTGAAGTGTGGTATATCCTATATCATAACACGGGGTCGATTCTTGGATTTGGCTAGTTTCTAGAGAGAGAAACACTTGAGAGAGTTTTGTAGTGAGAGAAAATGTGTTTCTATGAAAAGGAAATAATGACTAGCTTGCCTCTTCCAAAGTTGGAAGAGGCTATATATAGTACTTACAATATACCGGGTATTAGTACCCGACTTAATACCGAAAATCATACTATTAACTATTAAACTACGAGCTATAATAAACAGTAAAATACAAGGGGTGACCGAGTCTTTTTCTCATATCTAACAATCTCCCCCTAAGGGAGGTCACCCTTGAAAACACTAAACTTAAGCTCTTACAGCTTGCAGTCTCTTGATTCTTCATGTTACATCTAGTACATTGTTGTAGTGATCTTTTGATAACAATCGAGCTTGTTCACTTTGACTTGTTTTGATTTTGATCATGAGCTTTCTTGAGATCATCAGCCAAACTTAATCTCTCATCATCTAGTAATTTATTGCCATCTTGTGCACTTGTGAAGAAGAATATGATATCAGAGTTTGCGGAAGCTTTGACACCTTTATGATCTTTCATAACTTCATAACAATGTAGACGAGTCTGAGCATTCGTTTATTAACTGAAATACTGGAACTGGGTATCTCCATCTCCCATCATTTAATGATCATTGTATGAAACAGTTAGCAATAAAAGAAAAAAATTAATTTTTGAAAAATCATCAAGTGTTAATTATGAACAATATTTAGTAACACTTCATAGTTTTGATGGTTTGTCAAATGTATAAAAATAACCGTCAAAATACTTATGCGGAATAATTTGATATACGTAGAATACGCACCATCGTTTCTTTCCATTGACACAAGTATTAAATCTTGTAGAATCGCACAAGTCCACTCCTAGAGCTTGTTTGATGTAGGCTCTAGCATGGATATCCATCTTCATAGTGAAATACCTTCGTATCAATCGGATGTTTCTGGTAATAACACAAGGAGTAATGCGTAGGACTCTTAAGATAACCTTGGTTTCTAAGTGTGTTAAAAGACAAGATAATTGAAATGTGTCCTACGAGATTAATTGATGATCTCTTGCACTAGACTCAAAAGTGCGCTTTGATATTAGTGATCGGAGCTGAGCTGACCTTGCCACCCTTTCAATACCGACTACTCCGATGAGTGAGACAGTAGATTGCATGTTTAGTCTCCGTGACAAATGAGACAAGTTTCTTTCAAGAGAAACTCGAATGGCTGGGAAGGGTTGTGCATTGCATCACTGGGTCCATGATGTCGTCTTCAATGTCAGCAATCAACTTGTGATTCTGACAGCATATGTATTGACCCGGTTTCTACCTTAAGTGTATGGAGGGCTTCTTTCTTTACACCCTTTATCTGTACAATTCTTTTTCATTCCTCAACCCCTTTAGTGCTTACCGAGACTTCATGACTAGCACCTTGTTGGGTATATTCCAGTACTAGCTCCATCTCAGTCGGCACTATTCCCTTGTTCTCACATTTACTCCTTTTAATCATACCTAAGGACTTCTGTACTAACTAGTGGATTGTCCCTGGGTAGATCCCTCCGGTTCTGGCAGGATCATAGGAACGAGTACCTAACCTTACCATCCTTATAACTTCGATAAAAGTAAATACATGGTCAGTCTTTTGGTACAGTTCACCTTGCCATAAAATCACTATTGAAAAACTCAAAATGATATAACTATCAAAGTGTTTAGTACCTGATTATTTTTGCATTTCAGAAAAGCTCCCCCTCAACATGTGCATCGGTATTCGAAACTGTTTAGCACATGGGGGTGGAGAAAAACCTGGTTTTTTTAAGTTTAATGAAAAACTCATGAAAGATTCATACTCTAACACATAACATCAAATTCCATACAACTTAGAATGTACAAGATGTATGTTGCATTACCGATGATATTGATCTTAATCATTCACTTCTCTTGATTAGTTGGTAGCCAATATCTCTGAGTCTTCCACTAATGATGCATTCGAGATTTCTGATCTTTAACTTTCTCCTAAATATCTCGATGACCTGTAGGTTTTTGTAGTGGAGGTGGTGGTGGTGAAAGTGTAAAAACGATGATATTGATCTTAATCATTCACTTCTCTTGATTAGTTGGTAGCCAATATCTCTGAGTCTTCCACTAATGATGCATTCGAGATTTCTGATCTTTAACTTTATCCTGAATATCTCAATGACCTGTAGGTTTTTGTAGTGGAGGTGGTGGTGGTAGAAGTGTTGATGTTGTACCAGTTGTCTCTGTTACGCTAAAGGGAACATCAGCTGATGCAGTGAGAGCTCTGAAGATTTGGTTCCTTAGTTTCTTTTGTCTCTCCAAGAAGAATCAATTAAGAAAAATTATTTTGGTTATCAAACAGGAAGACTTCTCTTCGAATTAAGAAAAATGCACTGGAAACGTACATTAAACCTAAATGCATGGATATAAAAGTAATCCATGCCCGAGTAAAATTAATTACCCGTTGTTAGGAACAGTTGTCTTTTAGATGACAATCTTTCCTTCAAATGAGAATCGGGTTGCAATTTGAAGTAATTGCAAACCATTTTGTAATTCCAAATGACTTAAAATATTTAACAAGTCTATTTTTATGTACTTATGTATAAAGGATACAAGAGGACACTTCATTTACTCATCCTCTCCTTCTTGAAGGCGGGCGTGGTACTAGTTCCCATACTTTAAGTCGATCAAATTCGTGAAAAAAAAAATTTTATTTTTTTTTATATCGTCTGCATAGCTTTAAACCAGCTATCTTCATTCACGACCATTTTGAAGTTCTTTGGTTCGACTTTTGACAGTACGGTATGGTAACAACACCACAAAGGATTACCAACGATATTATCAAGAGGGTGATCCTTGGTCCATTTTCTGAGATGATCCGGTGGTTGATTCACTTGTTAGGTATCATCAAACCAACACCCCTAGATGTAGAACTGTTGCAGAACTAGGGTTTCCCCTGGCAACAGGGTTAACTGAGGGATGAAGGTCATCTTGATAATTTGAAGGTGTCTTCGATAGTTGGTCCAGCTGCAACACATTGAGGAAAGACCGGAGGATGCACTTGTGAGGATGACAGTGAATGACTTGTAGAAGGTGCATCTTGAGCAATCGTTGTAGAAACAGATGTATTCGTAGAAACAATTGGAGCGTTAACAACAGTAGCCGATCAGTGGACTGTTCACATCTGTATATTGATCAAAAGTAATCATCGAACCATCAGTTGAATAAAATTTCCAGATCTTTAGAGCTGTGGTGGGGGGGGGTGGGGGAGTAGTGTAGGTTGCAGTGGGGGGGGGGGGGGGGGGGGGGGAAACAAAGGGGCCTATGGGGCAGCCCTGAATTGAGTTGTCCAGGGGTCCACATGATAGCTCGAGATCCTGAACTGATGCATCATGAGCCATTCATCTCCTCTATATCGAGTTTGAACGCTGATCCAGATACCAAAAGGATTACCTGTACCACCTCATTTGAAAACAGTCATTTGGAGGGTTTGGAATTTCGGATCCCCAATTTGTGTTAGGGTCCTGTCGGTTAGCTGACATAGTAGTACATGTCACAGGAAGCCTAGTTAAAGGGCACAGTTCTCCTAAGGCAAATTTCTTTCCTGTGGGTCTCCATTGATAACCACAATTAAGTTTTCCTGAGGAGAATTTCTTTCCTGTGGGTCTCCATTGATAACCAACATTAGCAAATAGTTTGCTCGTTGCTTTCCAAACCTGCTTGGTCTTGTTCAAACTGTTATTAGACAGTTTGCCTTTTGGTTTCCAAATCTGCTTCCCTTTATTCAAGACAATTTTAACAGTGGGGGTAGCATTCACAGAGCTCAAAATATTAACAACACACATTTTATGATTTGCAGAATTCAAACATTTGTTACACGTTTTGCACACAGATTCAGAATTTAGAATTAATTACACATTCTTAAGCTAATTCTAGAATCACGCGATTACACTTTTGTTACACAAACATACTTATTTGTTCTAGGATGGTCTTTTACTTTCTTGTCATTCTCATTCATAGCTGTGCAGGATCCCTATTGTGCTTTTGTATTGCTTCTAGCTTTGATCCCTGCACGAGTGGAACTGGCTTCTCTGAAAGAAGGCATCACCTGGCATTAGACGGTTGAGTTGTCGGTGCACTCCATGTTTTTGTTTGTTGATTAGTAGATAGTACTGCATGTATCATTTAGAAAGAAGAAAAAAAAAAAAAAAAAAAAAAAAGAAAAAAAAAAAAAAAGTACTTGCTATTTTCCTAGTTACAGGGATAGAAGGAGCCTTGCTATCTCTTTTGGGCAAGTGCCAATAACATATTCTATCAATTCTTGAGATAACTTGGTGTATTGACAAGCATAGTTAAGTGCATTATCCAGTGGTTTAACTACTCTAGCTTCCTCTACAATCTCCCTCACTGTTTCTACACTCTCCTTAAGATGGTTGATATATTTTAAATAAGCACTCCTATTGTTCTTAAGGGGATGAGGGACAGGTTTAACATCAATGGCATACATGCCAGGCGCAAGAACTTTTGTTTTAACAGAACTACTAGTGGCAATTTTAAATTGCCTTATAATTGAGCTTTAGATCCCTCAATCTGTGTTAACAAGGAAGATGTGTTTGTTCATAGTGCTAGTACGCGTGAATCTTAATAGACTCAAACATTTCTTGTAAATTGGCTGCTTAAACCTTTTCTATTTCTGCTCTTAAACGCTCATTCTGTCAAGAAGATCAGATGACCTCGTTTAGCATTATAAGGCTCACAACTTCTGTTATTCACCAATAGAGACTAGAACTTTCAAGTCTCTAATCACGTTTTTCCTTTTCTGAACAGATTTCCAAATTCTTGATCCTTTAAAGAAGAGTTAAAATCAGAGCTTCCTGTGATGCTTGTGATTTTTTATTATCAAACTTTCTTGAAGATGTTGATACTTAATTGCAATTTAGGTATTCCCTTTTCAAGTTTATGAAATATGTTTTGACCTCATTATGACTTATACATCTCACTTCAAGATCTAGACAACGTGAATTTTTCACATCAAACCACAGTTGATCGACAACAATTAGCATCAGATTTACTCAATTTCAATGAGAAGTTTTTTTACAATTTCATCACATTGCTTTCCACGACATTCTGTTCCACCTCATTAGACATTTGATCAAAAATTTCTTCCATTACTTTAACTTCTTTAAAGAGGGCCGTTTGAACTCCTGCAAAGTGTTCTTTAAGAGTTTTGAAAAATGAAATAACTTCAGTGAGGTAACATCTTTTTGTTTGCTCAAAACCTCTTTCCCCTTCTGTAACACTTTGGGTGTGATTCTCTTTTTGCAAGTTTTGGTCAAATTCGTAAAAAGTTGTATGATACATAAAGAATTAATCCTTCACTTGACTTTTAGTTGGAAGAACTCTAGGGACAAAGCTTGACAGGAGTATTGGTGGATACAATGTCAATTGCTGAAAGAGGTATTGGAACTGAGGTCCCTCGAGCCCTTTTTCTGTCATTATTATCTATGGACCAAAATATCTGTTATGGGGTCAGATTTCTTTGTGGAGCAAAGGTTGCAAGAAGGTTCTCCTTCGAGTAATCTGGTGGGGTGGTATGTGCTTAATCACACATACCTTTTACCTTTAAAAACGAGCTAAAATAACCAAAAAACGGACTCAAAATGCAAATAGATGATTTGTTTATGCTAATTGTGTTGGTTCAGGAACGGATATCTCACAAAAAGACGAAAAACCAAGCAAAAAAAAGCAACAAAACCGGACACGAGATGGAAAAGTGTGTGAAAACGAAGCCAAATCAAAATCAAGTCAACTCCGAGAAGAAAAAGCAAAGAAAATATAACTTGAGGGGTCAAAATGCCAACCCTAAGTTATAATATAAGGAAACAACCACGAGGGTCCTGATAATGCCAAATTGGGAAACTTCATTATAAAGAAAGAAAAGGGGGAAAAAAGAGAAGAAAAGAAGTAAAGAAGTGGAGGTGCATTATCTGTACAGCAAACCAAACATACCCTTAATCATCTTCAACCTCTCGCTGTCACAACCCAACTTGAATACCCTTTCCCAATCTTCCCGCCAATACCAAAACCAGCACCCTGTTTTGCTCCCATACTCAACACCCTACAAAAATCATTTCATCCACCCTACTATTTCTTCCCCCAGCTGTATAAAGTCCATGATGGCAATCCCTCTCCATTCCCAAAGCATTCGATGGCTTAGATAGTCTCCAAAAAGCCCTCAAAGAAAATCAAAGGCTGGGACTTTGCTCAAGATTCACCTCACCACAACTAGCACACTAGTTTTAACCTACTCAAGAAGCACAAGACACACGTCCAAGATCTCGGCTATAATAGAGCCCTTTTGTATGCTTGAGGCGAACATGTAGAAACTAGTACTTAGTTATAATTTAACTTAGCTTATTATCAAGTATTTACAATTTTACTTTCAGCTTGTAACACTTTCAAGTTTTAATGCAAGTTTGAGTTTAAATACACGTTATATCCCCAAGTGTTAAGTTTCCTTAATTGAGTTGTTTCGTGTTCAAAAGCTCTCAATACAGCTCGTTTACAAACTTGTTTAAACTAATTGAACGTAAAAGGATAAGTATATAAGAAATTACACACAATCACTCATAAATATACCTGCAGCTTATTTTATGGATGATAAGCCATTCTGGATGGGCTTATGGACTCTCACTACTTGCTTTATGCAATCTAAGACTTGTACGATACATTTGTTTGAACCCTGTTTAGAGCAAGGGTTTTGTAAGTCTATCTCTATTTTCTTATTAATTCTTTACTTTCAGCAGAACTGCTTGTATAAGATAAACACTGCTAGGCACCAAATCAGCTATTTAAGTACTTATTCTTAATAAAAATAGCTTATAAGTGTCTGTTTTTGTTTGATAGATAATATGTTTTTTAATAACATTAAGAAGAAAAATGATTTTGAAGGGGTAATTTCAACTAACAGAACTAATCTTAAGTTAGTTCTGATAGTTAACTTTTGAAACAACATTAACTTAACACTACCATACTAACCCCAAGTTAGTACGCTAGTTCATTTTCCTTGATTCAAAGGTAGCCGTACTAACTAACACTATCAGTACTAACTCCAAGATAGTACTTAATGTCATTTAAACTGTAGTTCTGACAGGTCATTTTACTTATCAGCTTATTATTTTCAGCTTGTTTAAAGATTTCTTTAGATTTAGAGTAATTAAGCTTATTTTAGTGTACGGTGGTGTGCAATAAAACTTAAATTGTCTTTCAAAATAATTTTTAAGAGTTAATCAGTTTATAGTTTTATAGCTTATTTAATCTATTATAGCCTATTCTGGTTGCTTATTCTTATCTTTAAGAGCTTATTTTGGTATTTTAACCTCCTGTTTTAGCTTATTTGCTTATTTCTTAGTTCATTGTGTTTGTTAAGACTAACAGTTAAACTAACCTTAACTAACATTACTAACTTATGAAACTAGCATTAACTAACATTAAGTTAGTAATGGTTAGTTAATACTGGTAGAACTGTTTGTTATAACTGTTTTGTTTCTCATGTTTAAATTTAGCTAATTGATGCTTAATTTGGCTTATTTAGATTTAGATAGCTTATTTGTCTTCTTAAGCGAATTAGAGCTTATTTTGTGCAACTTAGTGTATAGGTTTTAGTTGCTTTAATCAATTTCCAGCGTATGGTTCTTTTTTTTTTTGTTTTTTTTTTGTTGTTTTTTAAATTTATGAACATTTACTTTCAGTTTAATTCACCAATCATCCTTGTTACATTCAAACACCAATCATCAATCGTTCTTCGATAATCCATTTCTAGCCTCGTTGGGACATAACGACCCGAGAACACTCTATACTGCTTCCGGTTTCATTGAATTCGTGGGTTCTGACCCTTGTTGTGTATTTTTATATATTTATATATATATAGATATAGAAAGGGGTGAGTTCGCGCGTGACCATGGGGCAATCCTAACTTTATTTTCCACACATTGAGGGCTTTTCATTTTCTCAAGCATTCTTTTCCTAGTTGTCTCAGATATCTCACGAGTATCCTCTAAGTCATGTACAACAGGGGCATGGCATGATTGGACATGACTAATATAATACCATTATAGAGGGGCTGGTTGAACTTGCTTCGTATGAGTGAGACATAAGGGAATTTGTAGCTATCGCTACCTTGTTTCTTTTCATCATAAAATGATTTTGAGTATTACATATCATGGTGAACCGTTAACAGACTGATCTTGTTTGTATAATCTATCTTCAACCTTTCTTTACCTTTTAATGTCTAAAAAATCTTCAAGGAATTTGTCTTCTTTTGTTTAAAATCCTTTTCAAAATGATCGCTTCATCCCTCAATATCTTATGATGGTTCAAGGGTAGAACAATTGCAATTGTGGCAGAATAAGTCTGATTTTACAGAATTTCTTTTCGATTGTCGGTCAGAGATAATTATTCTCATTTGTTCATCAATCTTCGTTCTCTATCAGTTAATTCAAACTTAGCCCGTTGTTCATACACCCCAACCAATTCCTTATATCTCGCAAGTTCAGAAGTCACCGAGTCATTAACTACTTTATCTGGCTTATTTATTGACATACTTTGGACATCCTGTTCATGTATTTCATCGAGAATTGACATCAATGCATCATTTCGTACAGAAGATACATTACTTTATACAATATGTTCTTCGTTGTCTTCCATATACTGTTCATACGAAATAATATTACTATCACTCGTATATTCAGCATCAGAGTCAACAACCTAGTATGTGTTTGTACAACCCTTTGCATCTCGTGTACTTCAAGATACTCATCCATATGATCTACCAAAGGGTTTTTAAAAATCATGATCTTAAACCTCAAACGAAGTATTCGAGTCAATATGATGGCCCGGCTCATCGTAGATTGGATCTATCAGAAGAAAGATCTTACCATGAACATAGTATGTGTGGGAGCCTCATCAACATCAAGTCGAATGACATCGCATTGATCAGCTTCAAAGACATGGTCCACATTGAGTGCCAAATCATCCATATCTTCATCAAAATTGTTGACCTGTTCTCCTGCAAGAAACAACAACCGCTCCTTCATCCTGTACAACACCATTCTCCATGACATCATAAGTACAGCAACTTTTCTTTGAAAGTATTCCTGAATCCTGAGGACGCTTTGTTGTTGGACATACTCGTGCCTATGTGCCGATTCCTTAGCACTCTGTAGCACATAAATGGGTTTAGCTTGACCAGGATTCACATTGCCATTCTTTTCTGACCTCCAGCATTCCTATCTTCCACATTTCCCTCTTGCATTGTACCTCTAGAAATGTCTTCCTTGATTATTCGCATTGTATCTACACTCGAACATCCTAACAACAACCTATGTCGTCTTGTAACTGTACATTGTTCCTTGCGTTTGAGGAAGTTCGGAGTTGATTATTCGTTTGAGGAAGCTGTGCATATGAATGATTGATTGAAGAGGGCAGTGATGTTGGTTAGCTTTTCAATTAAGTTATCCCTTTTGAAGTGCTTCCGGTGTTCATTTGGACAGTTATCAACAATTGGAATGGTTGAGTTTGAGGATTGTGGAGACTCAGATGATTGTGTTGGATACTTCTGATTTTGATGCATTAGACACTATTGCCAAGGGGACATTAGTAGTTGAAATGAACCTTTCCTTCATCATTCTGTTCTCATTTGCATGTACCTCATTGTTCTCAAGTAACATACAACTTATCAAGTTAGACTCTTTCAAACCTCTGATTAGTTTGACGTTTCGTAATGAATACTCCATTTCAGTAACATTTTGTTCACTAAACTTAGAGTTAAGCTGCATATGACATGTCATCTTGATTATCTCATGTCGTTAATGAGCTTCGAAAACCTAACATAGTAAACATGAATTTCCTCTCCCTTTGAATTTACAGAAAGCGTTCAAATTCACTTATAATTGTGATTCCCTGTCATCCTTTGTTAACTCAAAACCTTCCCGAATCTATCTTACATAGTCCCAAATGTCTTGGCGTCATGTAATGGTTGATGAGGTCGTAGATGTCTTTTGGGTATAACCCTTGAAGTAAGATATGCTAGCACGAATGTCAGCTAATACTATTCCATTTCTTCAGCAGAAAGTCTGTAAGACTCTAGCACGGTTCTGGACCTAGTTGAAGTGCACCCTCACTATTCTTCAGCATCTTCAGCAGGAGTTTGTAATGAATCGTTCCCATTTGAAATGTACCTCCAGAAAATGATTACAAATGTTCTCTCCATTTATCTTTTCCCAAAAAATACAGACTAAAGCGTTGTTGCCAAGATTCAAAAGTCAGTTCCTGTCAAGCATTGTGGGCGTGTATCCGAACCGGCATACCAAAATATCTTCTAACAAGTTAGACATCATGATGTATTGGTAATGAATGCAATAACGTTCACGGTATTTACAAGTCTAGATTTTAAACCGAAAAGAAGTTACCGGGATTTTTACAAGAATCAAATAGAAAAACCGTAAATGAATAATTTGTTGTGATATTTGGTTTGTTGATTTTGTTTGAAATTTGGCGCAGTTGGATTAGAAAAAATTAAATTTTACCTAATTACCCAAAAACTAATTTGTGTAAAAATAACTAAAAAGGCTAAAGAAAAAATTAATTTTACTTAATATTTCCCGCCAAAAAGTGTCGCTAAAAGGTGTCCGACTGAAATAAATTTTACCCTATTACCAAAATTATGAAATTGGATGTAAAAATAATTTTAAAAATCAATGAGAAAAAAGATTACAATTACATAATTTTTTTCGCCAAAAAGATTCCGCTAAAAGGGTGTCGTATGGATATATATATAGTATATATTTTAAACAAACCGCAGCATAAGGATATAACAAACCGCCGCCTAAGAAACACAAACCGCCACCAAACGTTTTGCCAAAACCGCTGGCAGAATAAATGACAAACCGCCGCCAAAAATTGAACAACTCGCCGTTTATATCATATAACTTCTGCTGCCTTTCTCAACTCGCCGAGATATAATGTAACTCGCCGTCTGTTTGATAACTCGCCGTGTAAAGTAACTCGCTGCCTTTATTGTTTATTCAACTCGCCGTGGTTTTTTTTTTAAATTGGGCAGAGTAGCGTTTGTATATTGCACATATTATAATCAACTCGCCTTGGTGCCTGCATAAACCGCCACCATAAATAGCAACTCGCACTATCTTGGCAACTCACCTTGGTTTTTAGGCAAACCCGCCACTGATTTTATGATTATAATATTCCAACTCGCCTTTGAACTTTGGTCAAACCGCCTGTACAATTTTCCTAAAAATACGGATCTTGTCCTTTTTTTTAGTCAACTCGCCATCAAGACCAATAATATAAATAAGTAACCCACCACGAAGAACATCAATGACGAATTAAGCAAAATTACACCTAATGAGCTCTTTGTTCACGAAATAAGCTAGATACATGTAATACAAAGTGGGTATTTGAAGATTAACCATACATTAACATGTATTTCCTTGTGGATCTTTACAAATGAAGCAACTCTCCACGAAGAAACACAAAAAATAATCCGAATCTTATAAGCTTATATTTCAATCTAAATCTTTGTAAGCACTTTAAAATGTAAACAATCTAACCTTTTTGATGCTTAGAACAAAGAAAGAACAAGATTAACCAACAAAGTAAACCCAAAATAAATTTTGAGCCGTGAGCTATTTTCTTCAAAAATAAGCCACGAATTTGAGCTTATTTAACCATAAAAATCAATCACGAATCCAACTAGGCTCTTGTACCAATTTGTTAAGGATCGTTTAATTCATAACACCGTGATTATTCATGATGATTGGCTAGTTTCCTAGAGAGAGAAACACATAGAGAGATTCTAAGAGAGTAAATGTATGTGTATAAAGTGAAAATGAATTATGACTAGCTTGCCTCTCCAAAGTTAGAAGAGGCTTTATATAGTTTTTTACAAATTACCGGGTATATAACCCGGCTTAAACCGAAAGACAACATAACAATTAAACAACGAACTATTATAAGCCAATATATAAACGGGGTACCGATTCCATTTACTCAAACAAACATCCACAAATGATGAAGCATTATAAGCGAAGGAGGAACAAGTTACTATGATGCCCTAGTACATAACCGCCAACAAATTATAAAAGAAGAATGCGAAAAACTAAATATTAAACTCGGGCTGGTGATGTATTCACGAAAACTAAGATCTTGAACATAAACATTTTTCCAAAACAGCACCACCATCACCGATATAAGGGCAAAATAATTAATGATAGAAAAGGTTAGTTTTAAGAAGAACATCCAATACAAAAAGGAGACA
The DNA here is from genome assembly GCA_026074375.1 of Tanacetum coccineum. Classification (NCBI taxonomy): domain Eukaryota; kingdom Viridiplantae; phylum Streptophyta; class Magnoliopsida; order Asterales; family Asteraceae; genus Tanacetum; species Tanacetum coccineum. Next base: position 14,174 of record BQNB010092073.1, on the reverse strand, counting down.
ATGTGTAAACCAATTTACCATGAAAAGAAGACATATGCACCAAAATGGGCTTTCAATGTAACCCCTAATCGATGAAGTGATGGAGGAGACAACGCTCCCTAATGGGAGCACAAAGAAATATTGGGAAAGTAGTTAAACGATGATATGCCCGAACAAATTTAGAATGGGAGAATTTAAGCTTTGATAACTGGGTAAAAGTGGCCTTTGGAAAGGTATGTAAAATGACTATGGAGAGAATAAACAAATATTATTGGAGAAATAAGGAGCAGGAAAAATTAGAAAATGAAGAAACGTAGGATGGGCATGAGTCTAACTTAAAGACTCGTTAATAAACAAAAGTGCTTGTCGGGAGACAACCCGTCCTTTATTTAATAAAGTTGACTTTTTGCACTAGTTGGTTTGCATGTTTCTTACTTGTCAAATTTATAGGATCCAGCAGCTAACAGGCAATTAACGAGGCCGACACGACACATAAAGCATGTGGTAACCTTGCAGAATACAGCGGCAGTACGACTTAACAACTTTAGTTTTACCCACAACCACTAAAGTTAAGACGTAATCCATATCAAGGTTTTACGCCGTAACACCTACAAAAACTAAATTTTTTACCACGTAGATTAAGACGTAACCATTGTGCGTTACGCCGTAACCTCCTTCTGAATCCTTAAAATTTAAGTTTTAAACATGTCTAAACCTTGTATACGTAAATGAACTTTATGGGTATGTTCTCTGGAAGCCCCCACGAGACTAAACTCGTCCACTTGGGCCACCAAGTGGTTTAAAATGCTTGTTGCATATGCTATATGCCAACCTGATTCCTACGAAGTGAGTTATGGTTTGTATTTCTTTGTAACACTTCCATAATTTCTTGTAGAATGAATATTATGTTTTTTGGTTGTTTGTGATCACAGGGGTAAAGAGCTTGCGGGAAGACAGAAATAATCTAAAGATTTATGCCAAATTTCAAATTTCGAAGCAATGCTCAGGGATTCTTGTCTTAATTCTACTCTTTCCTTTTTTATTTCATTTCCTTAATGTACAATAGGGACATTGTACAAATCAAGTGGGAGGATGAGAGTAGAATTATCACTTGACCTATGTTTCCTTTGATTTTCTAGTTTTCTTTGAAAAATTATGCCAATTTTAATTTTTTTGACAAGTTTTTCTTAAATAAAATAGAATCAATATTTGCCGAAGACACACTACCCTTTATTATTACTTGGTGAGATTTAAGCCTAATATTCCGTTTCTATCTTATTATTTAAAAATCCACCAAAATATTGAGTGTGCCGATAGTATTATAGACTTTAGAACTTGGCATGTACATCATTTCAAGACCTAATTGATTAGCAGGAATAGATAGTTCGAGAAGGCAACACTTAGGAAATCACCTAAATAGCCTGTATATATGTGTGTGTTTTATCGACTTGTTACACTGACTTGTCGACCTCCCATGATAAACCCTTTTGTTGCACTCATTATTAGTGCAAGATACCCCTATATCACCCTTGTTAAACCAATCTATGTTTTCACGCTACTCTATATGTTTCGTAACACCATTTCACCTTAGCCTACCCTGTAGTCTTTATTTTCTTTGTGTTGAAATCTATGGCTACTTAAGTCCATGGTTCGGGGGAATGTAAATGAAAAGTATATGCATTCGTGGAAAACCAATCAGTTATTATCTATAAAGACCCCCCTGTAACACCACTTTTGACATTATTTATCTCAAGTGGGGGATGTTCATGTAATATCCGATGTTGCGGGGGCAATAATTAAAGATATAAACCCCTGTAGCATTTGCATATTTATCATGAAAAAAATGAAGAAAAGAGGGTGAAACAAAAAGCCACCCATGCGCTAAAAAAATGTAAAGATGGTTTAAAATAAAAAAAATGGAGCTAGTAGCCCATTATTGCACCAAGACATCTTAGTAATTATAAGTAATGGAGTTAGTAGCCCATTATTATACCAAGTCATCCCAATACTTTTAAAGAATGGAGCTAGTAGCCCATTTATGAAGATCCGATTTTCGGACTTAGACTTTTGGACCTATGGATGGACAGTGGCTAGTTATGACAACCTTAGATTACTTTAGACTATTTGTTTTGTGTTTTTATATTAACAAGCATTAAATGTGTATCCCATTCTTTAAAACCACATTATCCTTGTTGCCTTCGAGAATTATTTAGACCCTAATTCTAACAGGTGCAGATTTGTGTGCTTTCCAAGCTTATATGACTGTGCAATTGAGCGATCACCTCGAAAATGAAACACTTAGACTAGTGGAGAGTTGAGTGACTTTTTATCCCCTTTTCATGAGGTGTTCGACTTTTGATGTTTTCTAGCATAAGTGTTTTATAGATTCATTTCTTAAAATGATTCTCGAGAAATCTTTTTATGAAATATTCTAATAGGTTCTACTTGAAGGCAAGCAGAAATCAAGTGGGGGATATTTGATAACATCAAATATTTAATAATTTTTAGTGGCAAAATACCCCCTATATTACCTGCAAATGTTTCACTAATACTCGAAAACGAGATATTTTCTATTATTTTGTAGTTTTCAGGTGAAAAGCAAGAAAATGACAAGAAACAAGGAAAAAGGGCTCAAAGTATAATTATCTGAAGAATGTTACGGCGTAACACCAAAAATGGTTACACCGTAATATATATTAAGCAAGTACGAAGATCAAGGACAACTTTACGGCGTAACACCATATCTAGTTACGACGTAACCATGTATTTGGATGGAAATCTTACCCAAGTTAGAGTTACGGCATAATACACCTTATGGTTACGCCGTAACTATGAAGATCCACAAATATGGAATGAAGATCATGTACATATGGAAATTATTTGAAGGTAACGGGGTAACGTAATATCTGGTTAGCTTATTTATGGAATGCCGTGTAAGAAGGTTACGGCGTAACACTTTTACCAGTTATGCCATAACAGGTTCGATACCTATAAATAGAGGCCTCATTCAAGCTATTCCAACATCACTTCATCCACATCCAATTAGAGAGGCGACAAAGGCTTCCAACCTTCAAAGAATTCTACTTGGAGTCCAAGAGAGATCACACTTTACTTACTTTTTGTGTTTAATCGTTCAAATACGAATTCTGTAAGAATTATGAGCTTTCAATTTATGATTACTTCTATTTCTTGCCGTGTTTCCATTACCATGAGCGGCTAAGCACATAAAGTGCTGGCCTAGTTATGTAATTACTATTGTTATAATGTTTGTTTCCTGTTAGATTA
>BQNB010092072.1:0-26704 GCA_026074375.1 Tanacetum coccineum | reverse complement strand
TCGACGATATAGTATATTTTGAAAAAGACGTGCATTGAACTCGTTCGAGCATTCTAACGCCTCGTCAACACACTTTTACTCAAGAACTCAAATTGAAGAATTATCCCGAGCAACATATCAGGGGAGTTCCTCGTTCTAATTCTATTTCCCATTATCTTTAATTGTTTTATCTATACAACGATGACGTTGTATAATTTAAGTGGGGGGATGGAGAATTAGAACGCCTACTTGTCCTTTCTTTTACAAATAATATGTTATATGCTTAAATTATGTCAAATTTAAAATATTTTCTAGCATAACTTTTGTAAAAATTACTAGTTACATGACCTCGCGCACTATAACCCTTAATACCAAATTGTGAGAATTAAGCCTATTGTGTTTCCAAACGTTTACTAAAAATTCCACAAAAATTATGAGTGTGAGTGGACTTTAGAACTTCGCTTGGTATATCACTCGAGACCACAACGATGAGTACTATGGATTTAGATGGGGTAACATGTTTAACTGGTGAATTTCTAAGAATACACCAAAAAGCCTAAATGTTGTAAAATTAACTAACTACACTGGTTAGTTAAAACCCGTATAACCCTTTGCTTACTCTCATTATTAGAGTAAGATCCCCTAGAGAAAACCTGTTGAGCCATTCCTGTCTTTTTCACACCAAATGTCTATTTCGTTACACCTTTACACCTTAGCCTACCATGTAGATTAAGCCTACTTAATCATGTTTCTAGTTGCTTTTGTGTAAAGTTTTGAATTTCCTGTGTCAAAGTGAAATTTGCTATCTCCAGTTAGGTCAGGAAATTGCACAATGCAATGGGAAAATGTGTAGCTTGTGTATTTTGCTACTTTCGCGATTATGTATTATGTCTGAAGATGAAGTATTGAAGGAAAAATTATCCGGATGAATTATGATTGTGAAGACGGTGAAATTGCACTGAGGTTTATGATAAAAAAAATAGAAAAATAGAAAATGCATCAAAAAGAGAAGGATAATTGATAGTCGGTTCGCTAAACTTAAACCGGTGAAATACTTGGAAGGATCGATTATTCGTTGATATGTGGATAAAAATCAATGATGTATAGTTTTGTATAAAGTGGCTGATATCACCACTTTTGTAAAAGTATGTAAAGTTTGGGATGATTGGGAAGTTGCCCGTTATGGGAACGCCAACTTAGGTTGTCTTTGTCATTTCTATGATCGAGGCGTTTGTATATATTTCGAGTCGTTATCACGAAATGGTCGGGAAAAGTTACTAGCAACTACCTTATTTGTCCAAGCTTAATCTATTTGTTTTGTGAATTTTATTTAACAACAATTACTTTACTTTCCTAGCAACTAACCTTAGTTTTTACTCGAATGAGGTTGAGATCGAGTCATGCATGTCTATTCCGTCGTTACGTCCATGTATGCGTGGTTCAGCCACCTTGTTGGTTTATTAGTTTTGGTGCAAGTTAGAAGATCCCTACCCCCCCTATAGCAATCTTCTTCCTAACCCTGGTTAAACTCGATGAGGATCGTGATCAAATTATATATGTCATATTCCGTCGTTATGGCCGCGTATGTATGATTCAGCTGCTTTGTTAGTGTGGTACTATCGGTGAAAGATTGTTAGAATGATCAACCCTTAGCCTTATAATAAAAAACCCATTTACCTTTTGACTTGTTTCTCCTTAGCTCTGGTGGTGGAGATGTGTATCTTGCCATGCATTATGATATGAATCTAATCACGGATCGAGCAAATGAGTTGTACCAATGAAATGTTTACCCTAGATTAGTTGAGTGGATCTGAGGTGTTTTTATTTTCATAGTCGTGAGGTGCTTGGTTTTGTAATAGCGTTTTAAAACAAATAGAAAGTTGCTTTAAATAGAAAAAATCCTTAACTTCGGATTGGGATACTATTTTCACATAAATTTCTTAGAGTCTACTGTGAACAAGTAGATTTAAGTGGAGGGGATATTGATGACCATCAACTAATGTTACATCTATTATTACCTTCTTTTACCACACGAGTAAAGTATCCACTATTTATTTTAAATTATTGCTAAGAATCTTACTTATTGAGTAAATTTGTTAAAGTGCAATATTTCGGGAGTGATTGTGAAAAAGACATGTAAAAGGAACATTTTTTGGGAGCTTAAACGATGGTTTTTTAAAGATTGCTTAATTATGCTTAATACGACTGTTTCAATAAAAGGAGATAGGGTTTCAGGCAAACCCTTTACTAGACTTCACAAGAAAACGAGTATTCTCACTTCCCAATACGGCGTATCCATGTTTCCCTATACGCCGTATCCAGCTGGATAACTATTTAGAGATTTGGTGAATAATTATATTTTGGGAAGTTATATCTGATTGATTATAAACTTAGCGCGCACTCCAAGGAAAACACCCCTATACACCGTATTGACCTAGTTCAATATGGCGTAGCCAGTCTTTTTCAAACACTATAAATAGAAGATCAAAAAGAACGAGTTTCGGGCGATGTTTGTGACAAAATCTTATTCTTTATACAGGCACATAAAAGATGATTTTTTGAAGAAAAGAAGAGCAACCAAAGGTCAAGCATCGATCACGATTCCACAAAAGACACCATGTAATTCCTATACTCTTGTAATCATTTAATTTTTTGTTTCGTTCGGTTTATAACGTTTAGTTTACCTTGGTTTTCCCCCAATCCCCAAATCCCCTCCCACTCTATTTGATTCTCGCTTGTATAATTACAATGGTTATGGGCTAATACCCTAGGGTATTAGCCATCTTAATGAAGGTTTAATGTTTGTTTTTTTTTAAATCTATTTCTTAATTTATCGTTAAAAGTTTAATTATGTTTATCACATGATACTTGTCTGCGTGTTTGAATATGCGACCTATCATTCAACTGGGTCTAGTTACACCTAACAAGTGAACTAGATACTGGGATAGCTCTCCATATCGTGTTTTATATTACTAGACCAATAGGATCACAAATAATGTTCTATCTTTGTTGTTGATCCCTTTTGAACAGATCTTACTTAGCTTGTTAAAGCTTAAGTTGATGTTGGATATAGATCAAACAACTATTAGTGAAATAAGATTATAAATACTACAAACTATGCGGAATCTAGCTTGTAATACTAAAAATAACAATGAAACAGTAAAACAAGATCTTTAGTATACTTTCAAATATATTGAATACTATTTTGAGTTACAAAATAGCTATGAATACTAACTATGATTGCTATGCAAACTATGAAATAATAATATGAAAACTTGATATCTAGATCTACGCCGTAAGGTTCCTTTTATACACAAAGGAAACCCTAATGGGCTTACAAATTGCGTTACATGATAATGCATATCTATTCCTAATATATCTCATGCATATCACATAAGAAGTACTAACTATTATAACAAACAGTACTAATAAACTGACAATACTAACATTTTGTACTGGCAGTACTAACTATAACACTAGCAGTGCTAACTTAAATTGGCAGTACTAAGTCTTCTCTTGGCAGTTCAGTACTAAGTTGAAACCAGCAGTAGAAACTTATAGAAGCCCTTAATTCCTAACAATCCTCCCCTAAACTTGTGATTTACCTTCAAATCATCAAATTTCTGAATTAAACCTTCTGTGTAGAGAGGATTCTTCCAAACACTTTACTGCCTTGGTATGTTTGCTAGTATGACAATTTTCCTTAAAATCTCATCTGCCATCTCTGAATATTGATCCACTTGCAGCTTATTACACAACATCAAAATCAATAGCCCTCTTGTCAGTGGATAATTCTTTCTTCAAACCAACTTGAAGATATATCATGTCCTCTGTATGTAGTACTGGTGAACACACATGTATCATATAACCTCCTTGTCAATAGTATCATGCATTATACCTCTTAAGGCTTCCACAGAAATGCTATCAGTATCAGGTTCAAATAACCTCTTCAATTCAACCCATAATGTTCTTTCTTTGTCATCCGTAGGATCTGTTGAACTTAATCTTTCTTTAACCAAACTCCATAGCTTATCTAGGTCATCTCTATCAAATTCTTAAAATATCATTCAAAGGTCTGATATGTTATTATGTTTCCAAGCTGATAATTTTTCAAATACTTTCTTGTGTCTTCAGAGTAAACCTCCCAGTCTATGATTGGATATTTGACTTGTAAAGCTTCAACATAAACTTCTTCTACTGGAACTACCATTATCATTTGTTGTAAATCCTCTTGTGATATCTCATCTGCTTTTAGTTCTTCAGTTGGTTCTGAGCCTTCTCCAGTCTTTTGCCTTTTTGAACTTTCTTCTTAAAGATTTAGACTTGCTCTTTTTGTTCTTTCTTTTTCCCATAAACAGAAGTATATAGGCACAAATGAGGTAATTGTTTGTAAACATTTCAAAAACATTCCTTATGACTTCATAAAAGCTTTTTCCCTTGAAGTGTTCCATCTTGTATCCTGCCATATTCTTCATATATGTGCACATGGTCTTTCTTTGCTGAGACATTGTTTGAGATTTATGTCTGATTGCCTTATATCGTTGTGCTACTTGTAGCTTCTTTCTCTTGTCAATGAGTTCTGCAAGTAGTCTTGCCCTTTCTTCAATGGATAGATTTTCCCTTTCTTCCTCTAATAGATTCTGAGCCAGATCCTATCTGCTGAATTGAGCCTTGTATACTTCTGTTCCCATTCAGTACAGAAACGGGGGGATTAGCTTCATCTTCAGTAGTCTCACTTGCAAGTAGCTCTTCTTTTTTTTCATTAAACTTTGCTTCTTGTTCTGCATTAAATCTTGCTTGTTCTTCTTCATGCAACTTCTGAGCTAATTCTTCATCAAGGCTCATCTGAATCTGAACTCTCTTTTTGATCTTCTTTGGTTGCTCAGACTCTTGTATAATGGCTTTACCCTTATCCTTTGTAGTCTCAGTAGTCTCACTTGATGAAGGAATAATGATGTTAACTTGTTGAACCATACCAGCAGTACTAACTGGCATTGATGCACCAGCAGTACTAACTGATTCTTCAGCAGTACTAAATATCCTACTAGCAGTATTAACTCCTTCACTGCCAGTACTAACTGCTCTTCTTCTTCTAGTATAAGTGTTGACATTTTTCTTGGCTGCATCTGCAAGAACTTTAGCTGCACTAAGAACTCCTAACTGATCTTCTGATTGGTCTTCTTGACTACTAACCTTTGTAGGAGTAACCAAGGAAATTCCTGCATCTTGATCAATGTCTTCTATCATCCTCCCTTGTTTGGAAGGAACCTCTGAATTCTCCTCATCATCTGAGACTACAATCTTGGCTCTCCTTCTAGCTTGGCTTGTCTTGACAGTCTGCTCTAACTTCTTCACCTTTTTGATAAGTTTAGTTAAAGCAGCACCATAGGTTTGTTTTGTTTGCTTCAATTCTGTCTCCAAGCTGTCCACTTTGTTTGACAATTTTGTACATAGAACCACCAATTCATGTAGTGTCATACTGCCCTCAACACTTCTAGGTATGTGACCTCCTAAGAGAGGTGAATCATGAGGCATGGTAAGGGACTTAGGTATGTTACCACTGCCCTGTCCTACATCTATGCTAGAGACAGTAGTGGCAGCCCCTCCATGAACAACATCCACACTTGTGAATGCAGCCTCATCCGCTACATTGGTGTAAGTAGGAGAACTGGGCTGAGGACCCTCAGTTTCCTGTCTGGTTGGTATCCTTGAGGGAGATGAAAGTGGTGGTTGTGAGGTTTTTGGAGCACCTGAGGGTGTGTGATGGGACTCAATTAGGACTGTTGATCCTTCACCCTACAGAATTAGACCTTGAACAAGCATTGTTGGAAATAAAGGAATGTCCACCCTAGTGTATCCCTTGGAAGCCCTTCTCATATTGCTAAATAGTTTTTGTGTGAGGGTAGGAGCAATATAAGTTCTGTTGTGAGGTAGAAGATGTCTCTTATGCTTGTTCAAAAAGATTTGAATAAATCTTGGATACATTAAAAATTTAGACTTACTATCCAACTTTTTCACCATGCCTTTAAAAATCATTTTAGAAAAGTTGAAAGTCTTGTTTATGGCCAAGCAAATAATAGCAGTTGCTATATTGCTACTAAATTATTCCCAAGCAGTCTTCTTAGGACTTAAACATGATAGAAATGGTATGGATTAAGATTTCCATTGAGGGAAAAAGTGACCCTTTTGGAAGGTCAACTTGTCAGAGTTGGAAACATACCCCATAAGTGTAAGTTGTTCAAAGATTTCAGTATTAGGCAAAGTAGTAATACCATCAGAGTCTTCTAACTTGAGATGCCTCCTGATAGATGCCTCAGAAACAAGCTTAACTTTCCCATCTATTGTAGTAGTGATTTGTACTTCTCCAGAGTCTAGGGTGTTTGCAATAGCAGTTTGAAAAAATTGTTAGATGAGAGAAACATAGATAGTAGGATTTTCAATGAGAGCATATTTTATGTGACTTGTATTGAGAAAATCAATATTGGTGAAAACCTTCATTTCTTCTGTTTTTGTGCAAGTAAGCGGGAACAATGTTGTGTGTAAACACGAACTCCAAATTAGCCATTTGTTGTTGTGAACAAAGGTTGTTTGAGGTTGGATAGTCGTGTTTCGTTCTTGTTCGTGGTGGTGTGAGTATATGAGTTTGGAAAGTTAATTAAATTTAATAGTCGAGAGCTTAAGGTTGTGATTGGACCAACTTAATAAGATTGAATCTTTATCTTGAAGAAAGCTTATAAGGGAAAGAAAGATCAAGAAATATCCAAATTATAGACCCCTATAAGCTAAGTCGTTGGCAGAAATATCTCATCGGCTATAATTAATTAAGGAAATTCTGTTATACCTTAAACAGTACTAATGGTATCATAACAGTACTAAGATTAGCCTAACAGTACTAAGTAGTGCCCAGCAGTACTAAGTTTTTCTTACTAACAGTACTAAATATGCCCATCAGTACTAAGTAATACCTAACAGTATTAACTTTTGAGATACCAGTTTTAACCTTAATTTTGTTCCAAAACGTATTTCCATCACCAAACTTGATTCTCACAAGCTCGCTTTCCGTTTTTATTCTCACTTTATCTAGCAATTCTTTTGCTTACTAAGTCACTCTTTATGTTTTTGTTTCACACATCTCTCTTTTCTTTTTACTCACAATATCAGACAGTTTTATACAAATACCATCAATTCCTTTAGTTTCATGTTGTCCTCCCTACTTCCAAGTGTGTTAACTCTTGAGAGAGGTGGATCATTAGATTATTTAGATGCAGCCTCAAACCTAGTTTAAGCTTCTGCACCCCCAATATGGTAACTTGGCACCTAGGACCACTACCTGAATCAGTTCCCTAAGGAAGAGATTCATTAAGTCTTGCCATGGATTGGGTCTTATTTATGTTACCACTGTCCTGCTCTGCTTTTAAGCTAGAAGCAGTAGTGGCAGCCCTTTCCATTCTGTCTTCCTGCTCCTTATAGACAGTCTCATCTGCAACAAGGTGAATAGGTCTACTAGACTGAGATATCTTAGTGGTCCTTTTGGATTTCCTAGGTTTGTGGGTCTTTTAAAGTTGATATGATTATAAAATAGTGATTGGTTCTTCATTATAGAGTTGAGCAGATGTGAATGTGTGTTGGGGATTAGTGGGTTATCCTGACCCTTCATCCACTTCTGCTGAATGTGACATTTCCTTTCATCCAATCTTAATTAATCTCCCTTCAAACAATGCTTTAATAATTAAGTAATCCAATGCTAGCAATCAGAAAGTTAAACCTGCTAACATCAAAAGCCTTTGTGAGAAGATCTGCAACATTGTGGTCTGTGTGAATCTTGATCACTTGAATCAACTTCTTCTCATAAGAATCTCTGATAAAATGGTGCCTTATCTCTATGTGCTTGGTATTAGAAATGAAAAAATGGTTTCTTCACATGCAAAATGGTCTTTCATTATCAATTTAGTGGGAATCTTTATCTCCACCACTTCGTGGTGTTCATGATAGTCTGATACCTATAATCAAGCATTTGACTTTTGAATTCCTTAATACCTGTCCTCATAGCAATTAGACAGCAAACTTATCTGCCATACAGTATAGAGAGTTTGCAACTATAGTCTGCTTTTTTTCATTGCCATGATATCAACCTTTTTGCCAGAAAAAATTGACAAACCTTCTGTGTGGATTTCCTGTCAGGGGTTTAGCTCTAGCATAAACTATCAAGAGAAAAGGCTTCCAATTCAAACATGGTGAATCTCTTGGATTACATAAGGCCTAATTTAGGCTGGTCCTTTTAAGTTCTAAAGTCCTCTTCACATGCAATATAGGTGTAAAGTCTTTGGTTGTAAATTGGAACATTGCAACAAGCACATACAGGAAACATTATGTCAGACTTGAAGCTGTAATAACACATCAAATAACCAATCATTGATCTATATAAGTGAACATCCACATCCTCAGCTTCTTCATCCTTGTTCAATACCTTGTTAGTCTCTATTGGAGTGCTTGCTACCTTCACGGTGGTAAAATCAAACTTCTTCAATATATCAGCCATATATTTGTCTGGCTAAAATAAAGATTACATCCTTTCTTTGTTTGTACTTGAATCTAAGAAGAAAAGGTGAGCTCCCAATAAAATCATCTGGAATCTCTTATGCCATCATCTGTCACCTCTATACAACCTAATTAAATTTCAACACATAAAGACTTCTTTGTAGACCCAAAGATGATATCATCAACATACACATGTACTAACAGGATATCACCTCTGTCCTTTTGAATGAACAAAGTTTATCTATAGTGCCTCTTTTGTATCCATTTTCCAATAAGTAGGTTAGATAAGTCTCATACCAGGCTCTTAGGAGCTTGATGTAGACATATAAAGCTTTTTCTAACTTTTAAACCTTTTTAGGGAAAACTATGGATCTTCAAACCTGATGAGGTTGGCAAACATACCCTCCTTTCAATAGTACCATATAAAAAGCACTCTTCACATTCCATTTGGTACACAATAAGTCCCAATAACATGTATGTATAGGCAAAAATAACTTGTTGCTTCTATTCTAGAACAGGAGCAAAAACCTCATCATAATCAATTCCTTCCTTTTGGGTATAAACTTGTGCAACTAGTCTTGCCTTGTTTTTAACTACAATTCTTCTCTCATCTTTCTTGTTTCTACATACCTACTTAGTTCCAATAACCCTCTTGCCTTTAGGAAGATCCACCAGATTCTAAACCTTTTGAATTTTAAATTGCAGAAGCTCCTCTTGCATTGCTTCTATCCAGCTTGGATTTGTTAAAGCTTGGATCACCTTTTTAGGTTAATTTAAGAGAGAAAACGGTGCAAAATAAAAGCGTTTTGTAATCTGTGTGATTTGTTTCTCTCTGCTTTTGAAGTAACTACCATCATAGCAAGTTCTTCTGAAATACTTGGTCATCCTCCTTGTTTGAGTAGCATCCAATTTATGTCTCTATAATCTGTTCTTAAGGATGATCCTTGTGAATTTCTGTGTTGTAGGAATAGGACTGACACTCTGGTTGTTTCCCAGTTATTGATATCAGCCTCTGCACAACATCTTCATAATCATTTTGACAGATAAGATACCAGTAACCTGAAGATTAGCAGTATCCTCTAAATCATGCATGAGTGGATCAGTAGGAAAGTCATCATTTGTAAAAGTAGCAGCATTAACAGGGATTTATCCACCAAGATTTTCATAAGAGGATCCAGCATCATTAACAAGAGTGAACATCTTGTAGGTACTGTTGCCATTGGAAAACAACAATAAATCATCTTTATTAAACATTTTACTTGTCTTGTCCATATAATCTATTTCTCTATAGACTCATGCCGCGTGGATCTTTCTCTTCATGGAGCCATGTAGTATAATTTAACTTTATGCTTTTTATGATGTACCGTTTTGTGTTTGAATCGCTATTTGTGCGGGACTGTGAGGAGTTGGTTGCCTCCCGTGTTAGTGGATTGAGGGTATGGAGGGTCCTTTGTGGGGAGTTGACTAGGAGGGTGGAGTTCATGACGGATGTGAGGGGGGGGGAGTGTTATGGGGTGGGGGAGTGTGGGGGTGGGGAGTGATGGGCTGGAGGGGGGAGGGGGCGGGGGGAGTGTTGGGGGGGGTGAGGAGGACGGATGGGGTAGGGGGTGGGGGTGGGTGGGGGATGGGTGGTTAGGGGTGATGTTATTTACTGACATATATGAGCGTGTATGTTGTTTAATGAACAGCTTTGTACTATTCTTCTTTTCCATATTTCTTTCTCAAACTTCTTAACCTTTTTTTGCTGGATCCTGAGCTTCATTCTTCTTCCAGCATCATCAGCAATGGCATCCTTTGTACGCTCAGTTGGACTATCATACAAGTAATGGTAGCTGAATTTTATTGTTAACGTTGGATCATGCATCAACATTATCCTTGATACCTGCTTCTTGTTAGTTTGATTCGCTACAGTAATGGCTCATATTCATAGAGTGTTTAGTAAATCCAATATCAAAAGCCCAATCTGTCCATAACTCCCTGCAACATTAGGTTTGTTTTCAAGAAAGATTATGTGAGGTTTTCATCTACCTTCTAGTTCTAGTGGTTAAATACCCTAAAAGACACACCATCACAACTACCCGCATTTGTTAATTGCCTCTTGCTTATTTAGGTATCCAAAAAAGAACCCCTCATAGCCTTTCATCAAATTTGCCTAGGGGAATCTAATGGGTATTAGAAAATTCGTCACAGAAACCCAAAAGGTCTCATAAACTTATATAGGTGGTTACTATGCCAAAAATCCCCCCAACCTAATTGTTCATATGGTGTTTGTTGTGAGGCTTGTCACATAAAACCTTTTCGGAACTATATCAAGACTTTAGTACTAACTGCTTTAAAGCCAAAGATGTAGTAGGATAATAATGAATTTGCTAAATTTGTCCTAGCTGCCTCTATTAGTGTCTATTCTTTCTTTCAGTAACTATATTTTGTTGTGGAGTTTATGGCAAGACTAAACTTCCCTTCTGAATCACCTTTCATCCCACAAAAACTAATTCATGTCATTATTTTTAAACTCAGTTCCTTTGTCAAATCTGATGATTTTAACCTTATGATTTATTTGGTTTTCTATGCTAGTAATAAAACTTTTAAGGATCCCACTAGTCTCATCCTTAGTGGCCAAAAAGAAAACCCAACTAAAACTACTATAGTCATCCGTGACAACAAGGCAATATGTCTTGTGATTGATACTCCTTATAGATGTTGGCCCAAATAAGTCTATATGTAACATTTAGAAAGGTTGGCTAATAGAGCTCACAAGCTTGGTCTTACAAGAAGCTTTGTGTTGCTTTCCTTTCTGACAAGCAACACAAGTATGGTCATTTTCATTAATGCTTTAAAGGCAATCCTCTTACAAGGTTTTACCTTAACAAGTTTATTTTTAGGTTTTAAAGTTTATTATGACCAAAGCCCTCTTATGACATCAATTAGACTCATATTTTGCCTTTGCAAATAAACAAAGTTACCTCCTGTAGGAACAATATTCTTTAGATCATAACTGTATCATGTTGTTCTATTAGGAAACTTTAAGAAAGACTCTGACTTTCATCTAGTACTTAATGTCAGGAGATAGAAAAGAAATCAAACGAAAAACAACCTACCTAAAAGGACATTCAGTCTCAGTGAAAAGAACATTTTTTTCTTGTCCTACATTTGACGATGTGATTAGAGAAAGATTAAACTTGAGTTCCTTTACAAATTATACATCTTCAAAGTCTAATTTCCAGTACATTAATTTTACTTTTCTAGTTCCATAATTTTAACCTCCTTAGAATTACTTTGACACTTCTCCAAATGCAACAAATCCACCATCAATATCTTTGATATCTGCGTAGAAAGGGGCTTGTTTCCGGTCAAATGCCTAGAGCATCCCACTTTCAAAAAATCCCTAAAATCTTGATCCTGTAAAGTATTATTGTGGATTAACCTTGCACTCAATTGAGGAGACTAGTTTCTCTTGGGGACCCATGCATTCATGACTTGAGTTTGCCTGTAGATTCAACATAGTCAAATCTGTATGCAGTTGATTCCACTATCTTTGGAGCTATGAGTCAATAACATGTTTCTTGTTGGTTCTCCAAATCACAGCTTGCTGAGGAATATTAACAGCATTTTCCTCATTTCCCACTTCAGTAGACTCATCACACCCACACCCAACTCTCTGCTTTTGGCCTGCAGAGAGTAGTTACATTGTTAACCCCTAGCAGGTTTAACTTTTTCATTTCGATTATAGGTATTTAGCTGCTGATTTGTATTGGGTTGGTCGGTCCAAAGGGGGTCGGATTGCTTTAGAGAGAACTGGTCTTCTACAAGCCCTTTCTTATGGTGAATGTGCTTTAAAATATGAATATTTTTTTGGGTAATGAAATCATTACTTTTGATCTTAGGGGCTAGCAGTATTTACATTGCCTGGCAGTACTAATTGATGCTGATGCTCTTGGAGACCTTTGCTTAGCAATATTAACTGGTATTGTCAGGACTTTGTTACAACTCTATGGATCAAATTCCTTTAAAGATGTGGGTGAGCAACACCCAACAACCCTAAATAAATTATTTTGGTGGTTTACCCTCTGAGCATTGTTCCATACTAGTCTAATTTCCCTTTGACCAGTAACCCTTCCCTTAGTATTCAACACAGGTTTTTCTACCATTTTATAATCATGAAAATCACAGTCTTTGATTAAATGGTTGAAACTCCCACACATAAAACAAGCTTTTTTAAAACTTAAAAACCATTTCTAGTTTCTGAGTTATCAACCCATTTATTTTCTTCTTAATTATCCCTGGGACTTTGACTTGTTCTAGGTCACTCTACCCTTGCTATGTGTGTTTTCCTTATTAACAGATTTCACATTCTCATCAGATTTGAAAAAATTGATTTTATTAAACTTTGGTTTTGTCTAATTAAATTTAGGTCTAAACACACTATCAGTGTCCAAATCTTCAATGATAGGAGCACTGAGCCTAACAATTTTAGGCTTTTCTACAATATCCTTACTAGTCTTAGACCATATAGTTTAGTTTCATTATTTTAGTCTTATAGACAGCAACTTATTTACAAATATATCTAACCCTACACAAAGATTAATCAGGTCTGAGGGCATGTAGATTCCCAGTGTAGGGAGGTGGGAACGGATAGGGAACTACATGAACCCTTTACATATTTTGATCTATCATTTTCTGGATCTATCAGCTACATCACTTTTTCTATGTTAAACACAAATATGAACACTCCACTCTCATTTTTTTGATTATTATAACCAAGACAGCTTTGCAACTCAACCTCACACTATCTGCACTTCCTTTTAGATTATTTTGTCATATTTATCAGTTTAGTTAGATTCTTTAATGATTCTTCAAATTTTTCTAGTTTAAGTTTCAAATCATCTTTCTCTTTTAAAGATTCTTCTAACTATTTTTTAAGGTCTTTGATAGAAATATCTTTCACTTGGACATCATACTTTAAAAATGCAATGTCTTCTTCATAAACAGATTCATTTTTTTATGAACAACTATCCTAGCTTCTAGTGATTATAATCCCATTTGATATCCTATAATTTATAGAATAGATTTATTAAGAGCTACACGCTGTTGATCATACTATTTTTGAAGAGTTTCATATGATTTTAAGCAATTTTTTTTGAAAGGCAGATTTTAAGCAATCTTTAGAGCAAGTATGTACCTCAGAGTCAGAACTTGATGAACTTTGAGATGTATAGGCCATTAGAGAAAAGTTTGTGGGTCCTTTTTCAGCCTGAAAGCTCCAATCATAACCACCTATCCCATCTTGAACAACCAAGGCATTTGCAGGAGTCTCCACTGGTACAATCCTTCTTGGAGCATCTCTATTTCTATTCCCCTGATTCCTTGGTGCCCTACATTCTCTAGCAAAGTGACCTCTCCTGTGGCAGTTGTAACATTCAACCTTTGTCTTATCAAAGCCAATTGTTTCTTTTCCATTGAAATTCAGATTCCTTCCTGTCTTCTTTAAGAATCTCTTCACCCTCATGGTAAGCATGGCCACCTGCCATTTGAGATCTATCTCTTTCAAGATTTAATCAGTATTAATTGGCTCTAGATCTCTCATTGTTCCAGTTAGTGGGACTAGTAGATTGTTAGCAAATAAGGGAATAACATGACATCATCGGCATAAGTTATGGATAGAAAAACTGTACTTGTGAACTAGCACAGTCGAAAACATCATGTGCAGTTTTAAATTACTTAATTATAATGTAGTGTTTTCTTAAGATACAAAATTCCACACTAATTGGAGAGTTGAGCTGAGCTTGATTGGACTTTTAATCTCAGTGACTTACACCTTCAATTGTTGTACAAATCATCCATACTCAACGTGTCTTTAGATCAGATTTGTTTTCATGATTAAGGCAAAATTGTTCCAAGCTGATGGTCCCCTGAATAGATAATAGACTCGAGAGAGTTTTTAGCTCTTAGATAGGCAACCCTAGATCTAAGAATTTTAGAAGATTCAGAATTTTTGTTTTGAATTTGAGTAGACTTCTCAGAATTTAGATTTGCTTCTTCTTAAGAGATAACTTCACCATGAACTTCCAATTGGCTGATGAGTTTTTGCTCTTATGAGTCGTTTTCTATGATTGTGTCTGTGATTCATGAAGTAATACCCTAGATTAGCTTCCGCTGCTATATTTATCAAAATGGTGGTGTTACATTTGTTGCCTCCAAACCTGGTCTTGATAGCTTCCCATAGGGTCTTTGCATCCTTGATTCCATGAAACTTCAATAGTTGCTCATCAGGAATGGCCAACAACAAAGTGTTTTTGCTTTCAATTCATTCTTTCTTGCTAGCTTTTGTTCAGCAGTTTTGGGAGGAATAGGACCTTCAATACTAGCTGATGCAATAGCAGATGCATCACCATTCACAATAACCTTCCAAAAATCATAATCAGTGTGAGTAAGATATTGCTCTATTCTCATGCTCCATAGATCATAATCTCTAGTTTTGAGTACTGAAAGTTTTAGTGCATACACTATTTGGGTAGTTTCTGACTGTGATTCTATCTTCTCTTTGATTATGAGATCTTGTGTAGATATAATGTTCTTCTTATTCAGAGTTTCTCAACAGGCTCTGATACCACTTGTTGATCCCAATGAACAGATCTTCTTAGCTTGTTAAAGCTTAGTTAACCTGGATAAATCCAAACTAACTATAAGAGAAACTATGATTGTGAATACTACAAGTTATGCGGAATCTAACTTGTAATACTAAGAAGAACAATGAATACTAAACTTTGAATATATTGATTGCTAATATTCTGCCTAGGTTACAGAATAACTAACTATGAGATATGAATTCTATGCATGTCTCTAACTATGCCGTAGGGTTCCTTTTATACACTAAGGAAACCCTAATGGGCTTACAAAACGCGTACAATGATAATGCATATCTATTCCTAATTTAACTCATGCATATCATAATAGCAGTACTAACTATATAAGACTAACAGTACTAACTATACTGGCAGTACTAATAAAGTACTAGCAGTACTAACTAATATAACTAACAGTACTAACTACTTACTCTGTTTTCTTCAATCTTTAGCAGCAGCACTAACCATCACCAGCAGTATCAAGTTGAACCAGCAATACTAACTTGTAGAAGTCCATAATTCCCAACAAACTCGTTTTGGCATTAAGGTTATACGTTTTGAATTATATCATGTCTTGAAGTGTACACGTCTAGATTTAATTCACATGCTTGATCTGCTGCATTTTATATTTTATTTATTGTTTTCTTGCAAATATGACAAAGATTATGCAAATCCTTGCCATAATTAAATAAAATATGTTAGATCTAAATCTCAAAAATTATTAATTGTTAATATAGGTTAAAAAAGAATTAAAATTAAATTGTTAATTTAGTAGATTTGTTTCCTTTTTAATTAATGATTATTTAGGAAAGTAAATTACACTATTTAACTAAAAGATCTTGATTTTTTTATTTTCCGGCCATTAGACCCACTCAATCACTTGTTGTGATAAATGGGGCGATCTAGGCACATATATGAAAATCCAGTGAGGGTCTTATGGTTCTCCAATTGGGAAAGACTCCCAAGAGACCTTGGATTATACATGTTTACTTGTTTATTTAATGTCATCTTTTGTATTCGTATGTTTATATGCATTGTTTTACTTGATAACTTGTTTACACGCCTAATTTGTATGCAATACGGACTACTACTTAATGAAAAAGATGATGTTAAAACAAGTCTATTAATTACACGCCTAAATACATGTTCATTGTGACTTGTTATTTGTTTCGTGGAAAACTTGATTTTTAAGAAAATTAATATGACACTAAACTATGAAACTTGATTTCTTGATAAATTAAAAACAAGACATTATGAATTATTGGAAAGTACGGCTCATCCACTAGAACAAACTATAAGAGAAGTTTAAGGTGGACATTTTAAAAGAATCTAAGTTTTTAATACGCTTCGCACTGACCTGGTTATCCGCTTTTTTATGAGTTAGATTGGAGTTACCGCGAACCAATGTATTACTACAATGTCACTTATAAAAGTGTTTTTAAAATTAGTGCTACAAAGTTGTTTTGCATGCCTCTTTGAAATGAAAATACCCCATTTGAAAGTTTTAAGTCTATGCCATCCAACCAAGAACACGTGTATTTGGCTTGGCCGCTTTGGTCAGACCTTAGGGTCATTCCAACCCATGGCAAATTTGGTTCACTGGTCACTTCACCTATGTGGTGCATGTAAAAATGGTTAAAACATTTTTAACAATAAGCTTCCCCAAAAACCCATATGTTAACCATTTCGTGAATCTTCAATTCTGTAGGCTCTATGTAATGATTAATTGATGAAGAAAAATAAGTATAACAAACTTGATGCTGAAGTAGAATAACCCAAACATGCGTCTTATGTCTTGTACTATCCACGTGACGTTAAACTTATAAATAAATTTGTGAAATATAAGTAGATCGCAAACTCTTGATAAAAATCCTCATCTGCTATGAGACACATAACCAAAGTGATAGCAAATGTGTGCATTGAGCACCATAAGTTTATAAATCACGCACCTTTGCTATATTTTGACAAGTCTTCGTCACATCGTTTCTAAGCACGAACAAGTTATCTCTAAACATTGTGAGCCATTTAAGATATTATAAGAACACAAACCTAAGTAATTCCACTTCACCATCAAATAAGTGATAAATAACCATCTTTGTAATCAATTCTTCCAATAAATACGAGCCTTTATACTTTTAAGAAACATTTTAAAATCATAAATTGTCCCCAAAAGTAAACCAAAAAACAACACCTTGGTTTTCTTGTCTATCTTAAGATCCATCTCTGCGGTATTTGAATGTGTCCTTTCATCCGATTCTGCCAAGATAACTCCTTTTGGTTCCTTCGTTATCGGTTGAAGAGCAGTTGATAAACAATTTAACCCTTAACAGTATTAATACTCGCGTAAACTGTATAAACTTAAAGGCTGGCAGTATAAACTTTCCAATCAATCTAGTACTACTCTTTCCCATTAAACTATAGCAGTTACTAACAACACCAATAGCATCATTAAGAATAGATGCAGCTATTACACTTGTCTTTGAGCAGCACTAACATAGACTTGGTAGTTTTAACTTTATAATGAATATTACCTTGACAGTAGTAAGTTTTGTTTGGCAGCACAAAGTAATACACAAAGCAGTATTAACACACCAG
The DNA here is from genome assembly GCA_026074375.1 of Tanacetum coccineum. NCBI lineage: Eukaryota > Viridiplantae > Streptophyta > Magnoliopsida > Asterales > Asteraceae > Tanacetum > Tanacetum coccineum. Next base: position 8,969 of record BQNB010092072.1, on the reverse strand, counting down.
CTTACTCAGCTTCTAAATCAACAACGTGAACACCTTCTGCTTGTCCCTTGATGACCATAAACTCACAACCAATATTCCTTCTTAATGTCTTACACACCTTTTCCAATAGCAACAAACATCAGCAGACTCTTTCAATTTAAATCATGGTGCGTTCAGACAAGATTAACAAATATAAAACCTTGTCGCTTCCTTGCACCTTTAAACATGTTGACGCCTGCTAATTTTTTTTCTTAACCAAGAACCAAACACATGTAGCATAAACATAAATACCATTAGCAGCAGCATTAACGAACACCATGATAACTGGCAGTATTAACATAAGTATTAGCAGCATTAACTTAATATTGGTTGTAGTACTGGAATTGATCTTCAACAAGCAGTATTAATAATCACGAACCAGTATTAATACAAATCCCAAAAACAAACCAATCATCCTTAGCATTAGGGTTTCATAACAGATCCAAAAATATACCAAACTAAACAGCACCATAAATAAAACTTTTAATACCACGCTTATTTGGAAAAGTATCATAATCCATGAATCGAACCATACTTATTGTCATACACAGCTTTAAGTAAGAAAGATATAATCTACCAGCAGCTTTGTAGATTTCCAATAAACTTGTTGCAAACTGCCATAATTGTAACACCCCCAAATTGGGTCGCAGCGGAATAAGGGTCCGTAGCGTGTTACTTCATAGATCAATAACACAAGATATATATAGAACAACCAAAAAGTCGTTTAAAACCGATACATTGGATTTAACAAAGTATTTGTTACATAAGCCCGAAGCTTCACTTGTTCACTTGTTCAAAATACAAAGATTTCTAGCCCATAACAGATATACAAAATGTAATGCGACAAAATCTTTAATGCATGATATCCAAATCAAAACCACCAATGTATCCCTTGCACCTCGTGCTTATTGACCTCCTGAAAAACATTGCTTTAAAACGTCAACAATAATGTTGGTGAATTCATAGGTTTGATAAATCGTATATTGTAGGACCACAAGATTTCCCAAGTGTATGATAATGCAACAGATGCAGACATCATATAAATGTAATTACGTTGCCCTAAGCTCATGACACTGAAGCTCGACATAAATGAATACCATATAAATGGCCTACATTGCTCGTGATGATGTTCTAACCCGCAACATCCTATGTTTGACATGGTATACGTTCGTTTGCCTAGTGATAGCTAATCACCCGAACGGGGATGTCAATCCCAATAGATCTATTCATAACATTCGCGCTCACAATCCAGTAATTGACAGTTCATGATAATGGGCTCAACTTGGGTTATCGCTACTTAGGCAACACGTAATCATAATGTAAAACTTATCCACTTGTGTCTAATTGTAAAACAATGCATGTTTCTCACCCCAAAAACTTATAAAACAAATCATGTAAAATGTGGGGCTATGAACTCACCTTGAGTGAGCGTATATCAAGTATATCACAGAAAATGCGTCACGGTAATGATCGAGTGCAACCTAATCCAATATAGGTCGTATAAGTACTAATCACATTGGGTAACTACTACCATATATAATTCTATATAGCTAATCACCATCTAATTGTTTTAGTGAAATCATATTTATAAAGTGAAATCGTTTATAAATATACCTTTAGTAAAAATGACATAACTTTATCGTTTTAGGTCCGTTTCTTACGTTTCTTATGTCCACGCTTTCGTATTAAGACGACGTATCAAAATATGACATTTTTGTATTTAATGTCCTCTGGTGAACAGTGCTTTTTACTGTTCGCACCAATTATAAAGTTATTTTTATAGTTTTAGTTGTCGTAAAACCCGTAAATGTCGTATTTTATTCGTTATAGCTCCGTTTTTAGCGATTCTTTTGAGCACGTCTTTGTTATTAAAAGTTCTATCATATTAATGATGTTTTCAAAATGTATAAATCTGATATGAACAGTAACTTTTATAAAAATAGTTTTATAAAAGTATTTTTATACATTTAAGTGTATAATCTCGCGTAATTCATAACTCCTTCGTTATTAATTGAAAAATTACGATTCTTATCGTTTTGGAATCCTAAAAATATGTGTTATCTGTGAAAAATAATAAACTTTACACTTTAGAAGTATTTTATAACTTGTTTTTATAAAGTCTATTTTATAACGCGTATAACTCGTAAACTACGTATCTTTTTCGTTATTAATCCATTTTTCGAGTTTCTTACCTTTTTGGAATCGTCATGAGACGTACTATTTTATAAAAATATAAAATGAATAGGTCATGTGTCGAATTTAAACAGAAAGTTTGGATGTTTTTCATAAAAACATGTTTAAACCTAGTTTTTGTATCTTTTAGTTTAATCATCTTGTTACAAGCCCATTACAACTCTCAACTTCACATGTGTCACACACCTAGGGTATCTAGTCCATGATTATCCCATATTTTGTCCAAGATAACAAGATCACAAGTTCACATACTCATTTGCTCATGATATGTATAAGTAACTTTTTATAACAACTAGTTTATATATATACTTTTTATACATAAACCATAATGGTACAACACTTGTATTTCCAATATAACATGATATTACCAATAACATAACATATGTAAAAGTGTACAAAACCATAATCACAAGTATAAGCTCATTTTCCATGATTAAAAGTATCCTAATGGTGATTTTTGCTACGTAGAATATATATACTCATAAAATCATAAATGTAAATTCATAAAGGGTTTTAGATAACCTTAGTGTGATGTAATATGATGACCAACAAAATCCAAACCCTTGTTTAGATTATAAACCCTAGCTTTCACAACCAAGAAACCCTAATCCACAATAAAACCCTAATCCTTCCTTTTCCTTGCTTTAATCCTTGTAAAGGTTTAACCAAGCCTTTAAACTTCCTTGGAATATCTTAGATATAGTGTAGGGATGTTTGTAAATGTGTTATATAAATTTTGTATGGATTTAGTATGAAAATAGGGGTGAGTCGTGGGCTTTAGGGACAAAAGGAGAGAATTGTGTTTGATTTTTATCAAGGAAATGACTTGTGTATGTTACTTACTAGTGTGCAAGACTTATATGCAAAGAAGACTAGTCAATAACACTATTAGGGATCACAAACAAGATGAGGGAAATGAGGAAGACCATGTTGGTCAAAGGAAACAAGTGATGGCTAGTTTTTAATGAGGTTGTTTTGTACAAAGACTATGTTGAAAAAAATTGATAACTCCTTGACCCTAAATGTTATTGTAGCTGTGGGTTGGGGGGGAAAGGTTTCTATATGGCTTTTGGTCCTTAGCAAAATATCTTGTGTTATTTCCATGTTACAACTTGTAATTTAATATGTAAAGGTAAAGTATAATTGTAATACTTGAAATGTATAGTTTCTAACTTGTTTGTTTTATATACCATGTGACTAACAACATTAACTTGGGTAAAGTTATAATAAAACTTTAGGTATTGGGTAAAATATTAGACATTTGTTGAAGCGTAGATTAATTAATGTGGTTCCGGGTATGCCTAAACGTAATTTTATCGCGAAACATAAACAATTTACGTAACCAATAAAATAAAATGAACAAAGTTAATAATTATCCTCAAAATAATTACTTAACACTTGCTTGATGTCAACATTTAATTGTTTGATGCCCGTTTACATTGAATGATCATTTTTAGCTTACGCGATTTAACTTAACGATTACGATTTAAAAGCAAACGCGTACAATACTAAAAATACATAGTGAATTTGTTGACGTCGTAAATGACCCTAAAACACGGGGTGTTATAGTCTCCCCCCGTTAAGTGAGCCTTGTCCTCAAGGCTTAAGACGCGGCACTTGACGATGGTGCGGTCTTTGTGAAGAGGTGTGGATATTTCTTCCGGAATTGGTCTTCGCGTTCCCATGTGAACTCAGGACCTCTCCTAGAGTTCCATCGAACCTTGATTATTGGAATGCGGCTTCGCTTCAACCGTTTAACTTCACGGTCCATGATTTCTACCGGCTCCTCGACAAATTGAAGCTTGTCATCAAAGTGAAGTCCATCCAACGGAACGGCTAATGGTTCGTCGGCATAGCACTTTTTCAAGTTGGATACATGGAACGTATTGTGTACCCTGCTTAGCTCTTGCGGAAGCTCAAGCTTGTATGCAACGGATCCAACCTTTTCCAACACCTTGAATGGTCCAACGTACCTAGGGTTCAACTTCCCCCGTTTGCCAAAACGTACGACCCCTTTCCAAGGTGAAACTTTAAACCAAAACATGTGGTAGTTCTTAGGATCGTTTAAGTTCATATTGTTTAGATCTTTATATCTAGGATAAATAATAACACATGCGTAAAATTCAAACATATAATCAATGTTATTATAACAAGGTGTACCAGAGTCAACTCATCAACAGTTGTTGTTGTAGCACTGACAGTAGTAACTTCAGCAGTACTAACTGCCTTTTCAACCTCAACTTCTTGCTCATCAAAAACTCTTGTATCAAACATTAAATTATCATCATTCCTCCCCTAAGCCTCATCAACCAAAGTAACCTCTGCATCAGCATCAAGATCAGCAATTTTCCTCCCCTGTTTGAATGCATCCTCCTGAGCACCCAAACCTTCATCTTTAGAGGAAATAACTTATGCAGATCTACTAACCTTCCTTAACCTTTTAAGCCTTGGAGTTCTTGACTTATTCCTCCTTTCCAGCTTCTTGACCCTCTCCTTTAATTTAGTTACAAAGATGATATATATTAAGGTGTTACAAAGATGATTTGCAACTTGTAGATCTTGTGTTCTGAAACTTTGATCTAGAAGAAACTAACAAGAAGAACCCTTTATTCACAAGGAAGAGATGGATCTAGAAACTGCTCAAACCACTACTACTGCAAAGTTTCCTATTCTCAAACAGGGTGAATATGATATGTGAAGGCTAAGGATTGAGCAATAGTTTCAAGTACAAGACTATGCTCTATGGGATGTCATGGAGAATGGAAACTCATTCAAACCAGTACCTCAAACAACAATAAATGTTGATGGTTCCTCAACTTCACTAATACCAGGTCCTGTCACTACTGAAGAAAAGGTTCAAAAGAAGAATGATGTGAAGGCAAGAAGTATGGGAAAACCTTGTTTGGTAAATGATAAGTGTAAAATGCACATATCCATTTATGCTTAAAATAGCCCAAATAAACCTAAAACAGACCAAAAATGGCAAAAATATGCTTGTATTTGTGTTTTGTGTGTGCAGGTACGGATATATCTAAAATCACAAAAAACAGTCAAAATCAGGCAAGCACGGACACGAGAATCAGAAGAGTACAAAAAGAAGCCAAAGAATCAAAGCCGAAGCCAGAAAAGTCAAACCCGCAGTCAAATCCAGTCACAGTGGTCAAACAAAGTCAACACAAAAGGACAAATCCTCAAAATATTTCACTTTGCTCCCTCAACTCTTACAAAAGTAAAAAAATGTCCCCTCCTCCTTTATTGGGTCCAAGAAAGCTTAATGGGCCTCTAAAAACCTAGGAAACCCTATCCGGATCCTAAAAGCCCAATCAAAGCCCACTTTACTAGCCCATTTCTCTTTTTAATAAACCACAAGGGCCAATTTTGCAATTCTCGAAAGCTGTTTTATAATTAGAAAAAGAGAAAAGAAGGACAAGGACCATTTGTGTAATGTCCCTAAGCTATAACAGTTTTAACCATCAAAGGAAGGGCGCGAAACCCATTTACTATTCACCCGTCGTCCCAAAGTTACCAAACAGTTAAAACCAAGGGGCAAATCAAAATAAGAGGGTGCTTAAGTCAATTCAAGAGGACTACACTAAAATGGCAAGGACAAATCAGTCTTATCAGAGCTCCTTACTAGCTTTCTCTCAAGCATAAACCACGTCAGCAATGGAGAAAGCACAAAGAAGCGTGGGTTTTGCACTAAACACACTCACAGAACTTGCACAGCACGTCACATCAAAGAATGACATGCTGGCAATCCTCAGGAGTCCACAAATCAATCCAACGGCTCAAGACCAATATCTAATCATTGAAGGAATTGAATGGCGGAGATTAAAGGATTGGAGAGCAAGGCAAGAGGGCTAGAATCTTCCCTAGGTGGCTATAAATAGAGCCTCACTCTTCACACACACACACGTAGCTTTTAGGATAGATTTTAGCTTAATTTCAACTTTTAGCTTAATTTTCTCTTTAATCGTGTAATTTTCCTTTTAAGCATTGTAATCTTTTTAATTAATCAATATAATTCTCTTTTCAGTTTTCTTAAAGTGTTTTTCAAATACAAGCTCTTAATACTCTTAAATCACTTATTATTACCCTATAAGCTACTCAATAAGTTATTTCAGTCTATAAGCTGAAATTGAGCTTACTTAATCCAGCATTAATTATATCCAACATATAATCAGCTTAAAAATGACTAATTACTTTAGTGTTTGGATTTGTGAGCTTTTGGAAGGAGAACCAAACATGGAAGGGTTCTCAAGGACTTAACTCCTAGCTTATTCATAAGCTAGGAGAGCTTGTAGCTGCTCTTAATTGAGACCTCTTGTTTAGCTAGAGGAGTTTGTAAGTTTCTCTTTTATTTCCTTTTATTCTAGCTTTAAATATTGATCTCATTGCTTTCTATATTTAGATTTACTTATTTGCTTATTAAGTTTTCTTATTGTTGCTTATTTGTGTTTTATTTAGCTAATTAGTCACAATAGTTCATCTGTTTTTGCTTTTCATAACCTAGATCATAGTTTTTATATAATAAGTCATATAAGCTTTAAAAAACCAAAAAATAAGTAAAATAGCTTAAATCTTAGATTAATGCTTATTTAGTTGTTAATTCATGATAATTAAGTTTGTTTTAAGCTAGTTTTTATCTGGTATTCAATACTTGTTAACTAGATTTGCATTATAAGCTTTAACTCAAACCTGCCAATACTATAAAGGGGTGTTTGGATTAAGCTTCTTTGACCACAAAAAGTCAAAGTGAGTTTTAGATTTTAATTGAGTCAGTTTAAATTTCATTTAAAATTAATAGTCAAAGAGTTTTTACAAGTTAGATTTTGAAAATGAAAAGTTTAGAGCTTATTTTATATATGTCTGCACCAGGGGAAACTTCTTCCTTTACTTTGTTTGCTAAAAATTGAATCAGTCCTTTTAGGCTTAGTTTGTGCTTGTACTTGTGTTTCAACATACTCAATAGAGTAAGTAGTATGCAGGTTTACCCTTAAGGAATCTTGCATTTGAGTTTTATGCAAATTACAAATTGCATCAGCAGTACTAACTGAAGTTAGTACTGCTGAACTTTTGAAATAAATTTAGTTTATAATTGAAGGGTTTAGTGTCTTATTTTCATATAGCTTATAGCTTAGGCATAGCTTAAGTTAGATTAGGTCTTAGTTTTCATTTACTAGCTTGTTTATCTAGGCACATTTAGTTTTAAAAGTCACCAAAAAGCCAAAAATTTACAAAAATAGTAGGTAATTAAGTAGTTTCTTAAGTTGTTAATTTTAGCTTAAGGTGGTAGAATTTATAGCTTAAATAGATAGATAATAATCAGTTTTAAGTAGCTTAAAGTCTAGATTTTCTTTTTGAGTATGTTAGCTTATTTGGATTTTTGCTTATTTCTTGAGTTTGCATTCAATTTCAGTAGCTTAAAAGTAGTTTAAGCATTTATTTCTTTTCATTTATAGATTAAGCATCTCATAAGCTTTCTAGATCACTTTTCCTTTTTAGATTTGAGCTTAAAATGAGCTTGTTATAAGCTTTTAAGTGAAAATAAGCCCAAAAGTCCACTTACTATGACAGCAGCTTATATAAGCTGTTTTAGAGCTTATTATTTAGTTTTAGCTTATGTCCTCTTTGTTAAAGTAGCTTATTTTAGTCTCCTTATTAATTCCTAATATTTAGTTTTTCTTAAAAGTCAAAAAAAAAATTGCAAAAAGTTGGGGTTGCCCACACTCGAACCCACGACCTCCCACACACAACACACACTCTTTACCAGTTTGCTACAATAGCTCATCCGTTCTTCTTTCCTTCCATTAAATCTTTATATTCACTTTAGCCTATTAAGCCAAATAAGCTGTTAAGCTTATTTCGTGGCTTATTTTATAAGCTACAACTTCGGGTTTATTTTTCCTAGGTTTCTTATAGCTTAAGCTATTTTCTGAATTTTTTTAGAAATTTTACTATAAGTTTAGTATTTTTAATCTTTTATTTCCTTTAAAAAAACTTTAAAAAATCATCAAAAATAGAAAATTAATCAGAAAAATAAATTTTTTTTTTATAAAATTTACTTTTAATATAAAGTTTGTAGGAAAATTAGTTTCACTTTCGTAAAGTCTATTTTGCCAAAAATTCACTTTTTAAAGAACGGGTTTTCGTTTCCGTTCTCGATTTTAATTTTTATCTCTCATTTTAACTCCGTTTCTGTTCTAGTTTTTTTTTAAACTTCGTTTTTAGTCAATTAAAATACATTTAAAAAGAAAAATAAAAATTAGGTTAAATTTTGTAGAATTTAGGTTTTTGGCCTTAGTTTTAGTGTCTCGTTTAGCGTTTTTAATTAAATTTTAATTGTTGTTTTTTTAGTAGATATAGATTATTAAAAATAACTTTGCTACATTCAAATCAGAATCCAAGCTTAAACGAGGTTTCAATTTCACTAGTCATTGGGGAAAACGACCCGGGTGATCATATTTACACGGTTTAATATACGTATTATATATATTTTTGAGAGTGAATTTTATCAAGGGTAACTTGGTAATTTTCTTAATTGCTCATAGGTTTATATTATATTATGATATATTTTAGGTATATAAAACTCTACATCAAGTTTTTGGCGCCGCTGCCAGGGACTAGTGTTTAAGATTCCTCCGTTTTGTGTTTGTTGATTTGGTTTGAAGATCTTTTCGTCTTCGAAAGTTTCCTTTTACAATTCAAAAATCCAAAAAAAATCATAAAATATAAAAATTAAAAAATATTTTCCTTTT
>BQNB010092071.1:0-23378 GCA_026074375.1 Tanacetum coccineum | reverse complement strand
GGGAACACTCTATACTACTTCTCGGTTTTATTGATTGTTGTTTTTAGACTTATATATATTTTATATTTTATTATATATATATAGTGTAAAACTCCGCAATCAATGATCATAACAAATTTTGGATTTAGTCATCATATGAACAGTTTGTGCAGATTGACCTCTTTTGAAAATGATGTTGTCAAGTTGCTTAATTTTCTTTTCTAAAGCAATTTCTCTATCAATATTTCTATTTTCTTCTAATTTCAACTCATTTTTGAGTTCAGAAACTGTTTTCATTAAACAATCCTTTTCTTGCACTTGTTCGAAAAGATTTTGCTTAAGACGTACAATCTCGTCAAACTGTTCATTTGATCCTGAAAAACTGTTTTCAACATTTTGTTTCTCTTTCAAATCTTTAATCTCTTCTTTATATCTGTCAAGCTCGGTAGTCAAAGCTTTATTAACAGTGTTGCAATGCGTCACTTGGGTAGTTATTTGATCAAACATAGACAATATCAGGACATCTTGTTGAGCAGAAGAGTTAGAATTCTGAACAGTTTCCTGTTGTGTTTCACTCAGATACTGAGAATAAGGAATGATATTGCTATCACTGATTATGTCAGTTTCTGACTGACTCACATCATTAGACTCAGTGAGTGCATCTGAGCCATTCCTTGAGAGATTGGCCATGAGAGCAATCTTGGCTGAATTGAGTTCATCACAATCAGAGTCATAAGCATCCAGATCATCGGCTTGATAAGCAGCATTGTGGGTAATGACTGTCTGAGAGTTTTGAACGTCAGGAAGTCCTGGGTCAGCCAAAAATGCTATTTCTTCCTCTGTTAAAGCTTGACCACTGGCTTGAGCTTGAACCAACAACACTTTATCGTTAAACCATGTGTCATCCCTTTTCCTCTTGGGCTTTGTGCATTGCTTGGCAATATGACCCTCCCCTTTGCAATTGTAACAAATAACAGTCCTTTGTTTCCCCGTGTTGCTACCACTTGTAAACACCAGTTGTATTTTTCTTGTTGTTCCAGACAGCATAAGTAGTTTGTTCACCCCTGAACAGGTTTGTATAGTACTTTTTCCCCATCATAGATAGTACTTGTTGACGAGGGTTTGACGAGTTTCCTTAGCTGATTGTTCTGTAGGATACCGGATGTGACAACAGCAGTTAAGAATGACATCATGTTGATTAATTGCTCATTGGATCCTCCCCCTCCTGGAACACTAAAACAACTAGACTGGAGGTCTGGTTTGGGAATAATTCAGGTTGTTGCTGTTGGATAGGTTGAGGAGCAATATTCCAATTGAGGATATGGATGTGTGGATAAACATTAAGGATGAACGATGGATTGATACTCATTTGATTGATAAGTACTTGAAGAGAGTGTTTATTGGATTGGTTAGAATAGTTGATGTTATAAGTGTAACAAACTGTGAAGACTGATATGGTGAAACGTGATGTTGAGATAGAGACTGTGGGTTAGGTGTAGATAGATTGAAACTGGCATAAGTAATTGGTGAGATGCAACAAAAGCAAGAGGATCAGGGTTGCGTTTCATGCATCAAACGAACTTCAATTGATGTCGTTCATTTGTTTGCAGGTGAGCAGAAGTGATGCAACATTGGTATGTGCAAGTCCTTGACCAGTTTAACATAACAGTACCAAAATTTGCTCCATTCATCGATGAAGAGTGTTTAAGACTTGTGTTCACTTGAAACTGCTCAACAGGCATCTTGTAAATTTCATATCATTGAGTAACAGAGAGAACCTCAAGTAGTACTCAATGTAACATCTCTACCTTTCTTGTAAGTGAACTTATCAATTCATCATACAGCTTGCACTCACGTTCTTGTTTGGTTAAATGACGTTCCTTGCATCAACAGATTACTCTTCTCCCAAAGACTTATTGCCATAGCGATGTGACTCACAAGAGCCTAGATTTCAGTTGTAGGCCTTGGAGATGATGTTTATAGCTTTGATATCGCAATCTGCTTGAATGGCTTCAGCTGGAGTTAGTTCAACATATTCCTTTAGCCTTGTTACTCCATCCTCAGTGATTGAAGGCCAAACAAGTGGTCCTTTTTCAACAGATGCAAGTATCATTCTTCCATGTGGTCTATTCATCATATAAAGTTCCATTTGCTTTTCCATGAATCATACACGTTTATACAAGCATCCGTGGTTTTGTTGTCTGCCTCCAAGAGAAGTGATTAATCACAAGAGACGCCATTGTGATAACAAACGATTACGAAATGACGATCGGTGGTAGAATAGAAATTGTGTTTGTTACGTATTGTTGAGTCTTGAATTAAAACTACACTGATTTTTACAATTCTGACAAACCGTAAAACAAGTGTTTGTTTCACGGGATTTTACAAGTCAAAGAAATAACCGTATAATTTAAAATTGAGTTTGTTAAGTTTAAACTGAATTTATTTTTCACTGGTTCGGTCCTCTCGTTCGGTCCACTAGTTCGGTCCTCTCGTTCGGTCCTCTCGTTCGGTCCACTAGTTCGGTCCTCTCGTTCGGTCCACTAGTTCGGTCCTCTCGTTCGGTTCTAACTAGTGAAAAACACTCGTTCGGTTCAAACTAGAGAACACTCGTTCGATTCTAACTAGAAAGCACTCGTTCGATTCTAACTAGAAAGCACTCGTTCGATTCTAACTAGAAATCACTCGTTCGATTCTAACTAGAAATCACTCGTTCGATTCTAACTAGAAAGCACTCGTTCGATTATCTTGTTCGGTCCTCTAGTTCGATTCTCTTGTTCGATCCTCTAGTTCGATTCTCTTGTTCGATTCACTAGTTCGATTCTAACTAGTACGAAACCCAATTTTTCAAAACTCAAAAAGACACGATTTTTAATGGTTTTTAGTTCAAGTAAAAATCTGTACAACTAGATATTTACAACTCTATAGGAACAAAAAAATGAAAACTTTAGGTTTTTTAAGCCAAAAATATTAATCACTAACTTGCTCCTTTGTAAGGTTTGAACACAAACAAACACCAAAATCCAACACACCACGCTCATGGCACTGAAGACCAATTGAAGAATACTAGTAATTCTTAAGATCATCAAGACAAGAGTCAGACGTGGTTGGGGTGTTTAAGGAGAAAATTGGATGGAAATGGATGAATGAATTAATTTGAAATGGAATGGAAAAATGGACAACCACCCTCTCCAAGACTAGGAGAGGGTGTAAAAATAGCTACTATGGCCAGCCATTGGGCTGATTTTGGCCACGCCATGGGCCTTTGGGCCAACTAGATTACTAATCTAATCCTTATACTAACTACGAGCTAAGACTTGTTACAACTTTGGAAGTGACCGACACTTTTCGTGTTTCCAACAGACGTTGTAGTGGATGAAGACGCCCGATTTGTGAAGAGATGAGGGTATTTCTTTTTTAATGAATCTTCACGTTCCCATGTGAACTCAGGACCTCTCCTCGAGTTCCAGCGAACCTTAACGAGTGGTATACGGCTTCGCTTTAATCGTTTAATCTCCCGTTCCAAAATTTCAACGGGCTCTTCCACAAATTAGAGTTTATCATCGATATGTAGTCCTTCCAACGGAACGGCTAATGGTTCGTCGGAATAACATTTCTTCAAGTTGGATACATGAAATGTATTGTGTACCCTGCTCAACTCTTGAGGAAGCTTAAGCTTGTAAGCAACGGATCCAACCTTTTCCAGCACCTTAAAGGGTCCAACATATCTAGGGTTCAACTTTCCCCGTTTGCCAAAACGTACGACCCCTTTCAAGGTGAAACTTTGAGCATAACTCTACCCCCAACTTGAAACTCCATCGGCTTACGCTTTAAATCGGCGTAACTCTTTTGTCGGTCACAAGCGGCTTGCATTCTTTGCTTGATCTGAATGACCTTCTCAGTTGTCTCTTGGACTATTTCTGGACCGGTGAGTTGAACTTGTCCAACCTCGGCCCAACAAACAGGTGAACGACACTTTCAACCGTAAAGTACTTTGAACGGTGCAGCTTGAATGCATAGCGTGATACCTAAAGTTGTACGAAAACTCAACTAGTGTAAGTGTTTAACCCAACCATATCACAAAGTCGATCAACACAAGCACGTAGCATATCCTCGAGAGTTTGGATAGTTCTAATCGCTTTGTCCATCATTTGTTGGATTAACGCAGTAGTCATAATCCAAATTAGTACCCAAAAGCCTATCGAAGTGACATCCAGAAATTTGAAGCGAATCCGGGTCTCGATCACAATGATCGAGAACAGTATTCCATGCTTTGTGACTACCTCCTTTAGGTACATCCTTGCCAATTTCTCCATGGGGTCAGTTTCCCTTATTGGTACGAAGATTGCAGACTTTGTAAGTCGGTCAACAATCACCCAAATGGTGTCATAGCCTTGCGATGACTTAGGAAGCTTTGTGATAAAAATCCATTATGATGTTATCCCACTTACATTGGGGTATCTCGGGTTGTACCAAAAAACCCGATGGCCTTTGGTGTTCGGCCTTGACCCTAGCACATGTCAAACATTTGCTAACATAGGTGGCGATGACGGCTTTCATTTGGGCCATCACCCATATACTTCTTCAGTTTGGTACATCTTGTCGGAACCCGGATGGATGGAGTATTTTGATTTGTGGGACTCGTGCATGATCACAGTCCTCAAGTCACCATAACATGGCAACTAACTCTTGCCGGTTAAGCATAGGGTTCCATCGGCGCGGGGCTCCAATTTCTCCTTCGGTATATCCTTCCTGATCATACCTCCTACATCTTCGTTCTTGAGATTTTCTGGTTTCTGTGCTTCAGTCTGAGCATTTAAGATTTGTTTGGGAAGATCCAAACTAATAGTCATAACTAAAGCTCAGACTCTTAATGGTTTAATTCGCTCTTTCCTGCTCAAAGCATCAGCAACAACATTTGCCTTCCCCGGGTGATAACGAATCTTACAATCGTAGTCACTAAGCAACTCTAACCAACGACGTTGCCTTATATTCAACTCCTTTTGGTTTAGTATGTGTTGTAGACTCTTATGATCTGTGAAAACCGTACACTTGGTTCCATACAGGTAGTGCCTCCAAGTCTTCAGAGCAAACACCACTGCACCAAGTTCCAAATCATGAGTAGTATAATTCTTCTCATGAATCTTCAATTGTCGTGATGCGTAAGCAATCACCTTCTCGTTTTGCATCAACACCGCACCCAATCCTTTATGTGACGCATCACAATAAACAATAAATTTCTCAGCTCCTTGAGGGAGAGCTAAGATGGGTGCGCTACATAACTTATTCTTCAATGTCTAAAAAGCTGCTTCCTACTTGTCACCCCATTCAAAGGCGACTTTCTTCTGAGTAAGTTTGGTCATCGGCTTAGCGATTTTTGAAAACCCTTCAATGAATCTTCGGTAGTATCCAGCGAGACCTAAAAATTGACGAATCTTCGTTTGGTATTTAGAGACGCACTAATCTTAATAGATTCATCTTGGGCAGGAACCACGTGAATGCCGTGACAGTCAATCACGTGACCGAGAAATTGTACCTTCGGTATCCAAAAATCACGATTTTGAAAACTAGCAAATACCTCCTCCTGCTTAAGCATTTCAAGAATTACCTAAAGATTTCTTCAAGTTCCTTCCTAGTCCTTTGAATAAATAAGAGTATATCAACGATTAAAGACAATTACAAACTATCCAATATTTTGTGCACACTCGGTTCATGAGTTCCATTGAAAAATTTAACTGCATGTGCATTTGTTAAACCAAATGGCATCACTTGGAACTCGTAATGACCATACCGAGTCCTAATTTCTGTCTTTGTAATATCCTCTTCTCGTACTCTGAGTTGATGATAACCCGACCGCAAGTCTATCTTCGAATAAACACTAGATCCTTGTAGTTGATCAAATAAATCATCAATCCTTAGGAGAGGATAACGATTCTTCACCGTCAGTTTATTTAATTCTCGGTAGTCTGCCATGCACATCCGGAATGATCCGTCCTTCCTTAGAAAACAAGACCGGAGCTCCCAAGGTGAGAAAGGGTCTATAAACCCTTGTCGGATAGTTTCTTGCAGTTGCTCTGAAATCTTTCAATTTGAAAGGAGCCAATCGAATAAGTGCTCTGCTACAGGTGCAGCACAGGTAACCAAATGATCTGAATTCCACTTATCGAGTCGTGGAAGACCCCAAATCTTCAGGAAAAACTTAGGAAAATTCTTGAACGATTGGACCGTCCTCAATTTGCTTCTCCCCAACTTGCTTCAAACTCCTTTGTAGAACCATGTGCCAAAAAGACAAGAATGTCCTTTCAACAAATATTTAGGAGTTTTTTGGTGCATGAAATGAATTACAACTAGCTCGTTTCCCTGATTACTTACCGTCACATGAATGATTAAGGTTTCATTTCCCCAGGGAATACGAACGATCTTCTCGGCATAATCAATGACAGCATGGTACTTTGCCACCAATCCATACCAATTATGAAGTCAAAACTACCAAGTTCTACGGGCATTAAGTTAATGTTGAAGGGATGATCTAAGAAGTTTCACGTACAACCGAATGATAGTGTTTTATCCTAATATTTACCCATCAGTATTCAACATCTAATAATGGTCTAATGTAGTTGGTGTGATATCAATTAGGGAGCTAAATGTAGTAGACACAAAACTCCTATCGGCACCAGTATCAAATAAGATAGAAGCATAGCGGTCATTTAGAAGGAGCGTACCTGTAACAACGTTGGAGTCTGGGTTTGTCCTCGCATTGCCCACCACGTACACTTTCGCTGGGGTATTGCCATTCCCACCTTGATTACCACGGTTTTTATTCTTCAACTTCGGGCAGTCTCTCTTGAAATGCCCCTAAACACCACACTCATAGAAAGTGCCAGCATTCTGAGTCGTCTCGGAGTTCCCACGATTGTTATTATTACCATTGGGACCAGAACTCCTACAGTCATGAGCCAAATGGCCGATCTTCTTGCACTTATTACACCTGGGAGCACATGGCCCTTTGTGATGATAGTTGCATTTTGTATACAAGGGCAATGATCCCGTGTACTCCCTCTTTTCACCAGGCCCAGCAGTGTAAGCCCTCACAGTGTTCTGCCTCTTGTTTTGTTGTTGGTGCCCCTGATTGTTTCCAACATTAAACTCCAACTTCCTCTTTTGCTCAGCTTGTCTTTCAGCAATAGTGAGGACTTTTTCCCAAAATTACTTGATGTCTTATTTATATAACCCCATTATATAAATGCTTTAATTATTTGAGAAAATAATATTTAAAAAACGTTATAAATATCACTTTTGTAAAAACGTCATTTCTATCTCGTTTTAAATATGTTATTTATATCTGTGGCTTCGTTTTTGAATGTTCTAGTCAAATATCATATTTGCAATATTATAATCACTGATGAACAGTAACTTTAATAATATTTTATAAATTATATAAAACTACTTTTATATAATTAATCGTTATAACTTAAAAACGTCGTAACTTATTCGTTTTAATCCCGTTTTCATCGTACTTTACATGTATGGATTCGTATTTGAAAAATCTAATCAAATATTACATTTATTATATTCATATTTACTGTTATGAACAGTAACAGTAAGTGTAGATTTATAAAAATACTTTTTATAAATTTTAATTGTTGAAATCGTATATTTATTGTATCTTATTCGTTTTAATTCGGTTTCTAGTGATTCTTATGTCCATGGCTTCATAATTAAATTTTCTATCATCTAACATGGTCCATGTCCACTGTATGTTTCTGTAAAAAAATTAGTTTTTATAAAATTACTTTTATAAAGTCACTTTTGTTTATTTTATTACATAAACATGAAAAAGTCATAACTAGTTCATTATCCATTGGTTTTTCAAGTTTCTTACCTTTTTAGAATCCTTACAATATCTACTTTTACAGAAAAATATAAAAGAAATATCTCAGATTCGAAATCATATAGTTTTTATAAACTTAGTTTTATAAAAACACTTTTATACGCATAATCTCGTAAAAATCATAACTCCTTCGTTATTTATCGGATTTTCAAGTTTCTTATATGCTTACGATCCTTATGAGATGTATTATTTTTATAAAATATAAAATAAAATGTCAATTAGTTCGAATGAACAGTAGCATATAAAAGATTAATTAACTCATTTTATACACTTTTAAACTTTATAAAATTACCACAAGTCTTCTAATTTATAAATTAACATCTATGGTATATAAATTAAGTCTTCTACATTGTGTCCGCCATAGTAAGTCCATATTGTCCAAGAAAATTGTCCAACATATTTATTTACTTATCTAAACTTTATAATTAAATAAATAATCATAACTTGACAAATAATTATATAAACTATCCATTGCTTGTAAATCCTTGTTTTAAACATATTAACATATTTTAAACATCATCTTAATCACAAGAAAAGTAAATTCGTGTATGTATATATATGATTTCACTTTATAAACTTCAATAAGAAAACCTAGGTGATGATTTAACTATACACAATTATATAAAACATGAAATTAAATTATTGAAAAGATTAGGGTTCTTAGAAGACCTTAATGAAGATGAGTGATGATAATACACAAGCAAGACCCAAGTGTATAACCCTAATTACTTCCACAAAACCCTAATTTTTACCAAGAAACCCTAATTTCCTTTTCACTTGCAAAACCCTTTTAATTACCAACCCAAGCTTCCAAAACTCTTTGATACACCTTAGATATGACAGGTAACAATGCTTGAACACTTGTACTAGCTTAGAAATCAAAACTATGAATTGTATGTGAGAGTGAGGGTGAACTGTGGGCTATAGTGCTCAAGAGAGGGTTTTTGTGCTTTGTTTTTCTTTGAAATGATAAGTGTGTGCATACTAGTTGCTTTATGGGACCTATTTATAGTTAAACATGCAAGAATACCATCTAAGTAAAACAATCAAATAGTTTTGGTGTTGTTTCTTGTTGGTGACCGATTAAGGAGACCAAGAGGAGAAGGAATATGATTTAAAAACTCACTTAGGGCTTGTAAGAATAGGGATATGTTTTGGTTGGGTTATACTTTGTGTAAGAAGTGATATGACTTGTCTAAAATGCTTGCTTCTTATCCCCTTTCCTTCCCATGTTTCTTGTCGTGTTCTATGAGCCAAAGGGGACACAATTTAGGTAAAAATGGTTGTTTGATCCATTGGTTAACAACTAGTATTGTTTATTCAATTTAGTGGAGGTGTAGGGATTTAATTTCAAGTGTATATATGTGTTTGTATGATCAAATTCAGTTAGGGGCTGAATTTGGCAATAGTTTATGAGGTTTTTGAGCAATATGGGTATTAGTGGGTATTTGTTGAAGTGTAGGTGAGTTTATGGTTTGCCATGCATACAAAACCATAGTTTTATTGCGTTACGTAGACGTTTTACGTAACCAATAAAAATAAAAAGCGTAAAGTTATAAATTATCATCCTAATAATTTTATAACACTTACTTGACGTAAATATTTATTTGTTTGATGCCCGTTTACATTAAACGCTCATTTTTAGTTTACGCAATTTAGCTTAATGGTAAAAATTAAAAGCGAACGCGTAAAAGCCTAAAAATAAATAATAGAATAATTGAAGTTGTAAATGACCTGAAAATGTGAAATGTTACAGTCTCCTCCCGTTAGAAGAGCCTTGTCCCCAAGGCCCAAGTCGCAACACTTGACGAAGGTACGGGTTTAGTGAAGAGGTGCGGATACTTCTTTTGAAATTGGTCTTCACGTTCCCATGTGAACTCAGGACCTCTCCTTGAGTTCCATAGAACCTTGACAATTGAGATACGGCTTTTCTTCAACTGTTTGACTTCCCAATCCATGATCTCTATGGGTTCCTCCACAAAACGGAGCTTGTCATCAACATGAAGTCCTTCTAATGAACCGGCTAATGGTTCATCAGAATAACATTTCTTCAAGTTGGATACATGAAATGTATTGTGAACCCTGCTTAACTCTTGAGGAAGCTCAAGCTTGTAAGCAATGGATCTAACCTTTTCCAGCACCTTGAAAGGTCTAACATATCTAGGGTTTAACTTCCCCTGTTTTCCAAAACGTACAACCCCTTTACAAGGTGAAACTTTAAGCATAACTCTATCCCCAACTCGAAACTCCATCAGCTTACGCTTTAAATCGGCGTAACTCTTTTGTCGGTCACAAGCGGCTTGCATTCTTTGCTTAATCTAAATGACCTTCTCAGTTGTCTCTTGGATAATTTTTGGACTGGTGAGTTGAACTTGTCCAACCTCAGCCCAACAAACAGGTGAACAACACTTTCGACCGTAAAGTGCCTTGAATGGTGCAACCTTGATGCTAGCGTGATAACTGTTGTTGTAAGAAAACTCAACTAGTGGCAAAATTTTAACCCAACCATTCCCAAAGTCGATCACACAAGCATGTAGCATATCCTTGAGAGTTTGTATAGTTCTCTCACTTTGTCCATCAGTTTGCAGGTGGTACGTAGTACTCATATCTAGGCTAGTACCCAAAGCCTTCTGAAGTGATCTCCAGAAATTTGATGTGAACCTTGGGTCATGATCACAAATGATTAAGACTGGTATTTTATGTCTTATAACCACCTCCTTTAGGTACATCCTTGCCAACTTCTCCATGGGATCAGTTTCCCTCATTGGTACAAAGATTGTAGACTTTGTAAGTCGGTCAACAATCACCCGAATGGTGTCATAACCTTGCGATGACTTAGGAAGCTTTGTGACAAAATCCATTATGATGTTATCCTACTTCCATTGGGGTATCTCGGGTTGTACCAACAAACCCAATGGCCTTTGGTGTTTGGCCTTGACCCTAGCACATGTCAAACATTTGCTAACATAGGTGGCGATGTCGGCTTTCATATTGGGCCACCAATATAGCTTCTTCATGTCTTGGTACATCTTGTCGGAACCTGGATGGATGGAGTATTTTGATTTGTGGGACTCGTGCATGATCACAGTCCTCAAGTCACCATAACATGGCAACCAACTCCTGCCGTTTAAGCATAGGGTTCCGTCGGTATATCCTTCCTGATCATACATCCTACATATTCGTTCTTGAGATTCTCTGGTTTATGTGCTTTGGTCTGAGCATTCAAGATTTGTTTGGGAAGATCCAAACCAATAGTCATTACTAAGGCTCGGACTCTTAATGGTTTAATTCGCTCTTTCCTGCTCAAAGCATCAGCAACAACATTTGCTTTCCTTGGGTGATAACGAATCTCACAATCGCAATCACTGAGCAACTCTAACCAACGATGTTGCCTCATGTTTAACTCCTTTTGATTAAGAATGTGTTGTAGACTTTTGTGATATGTGAACACCGTACACTTGGTTCCATACAAGTAGTGCCTCCAAATCTTTAGAGCAAACACCACTTCACCAAGTTCCAAATCATGAGTAGTATAATTTTTCTCATGAATCTTCAACTTTTGTAATGCATAAGCAATCACCTTCTCGTTTTGCATCAATACCGCACCCAATACTTTATGTGACGCATCACAATGAAGAATGAAGTTCTCAGCTCCTTGAGGGAGAGCTAAGATGGGTGCGCTACACAACTTATTCTTCAACGTCTGAAAAGCTGCTTCCTGCTTGTCACCCCATTCAAAGGCGACTTTCTTCTGAGTAAGTTTGGTCATTGGCTTAGCGATTTTTGAAATCCTTTAATGAATCTTCGTTAGTATCCAAAAAGACCTAAAAATTGACGAATCTCTGTTGGTGTTTTAGGAGACACCCAATCTTTAATAGATTCAATCTTTGCAGGATCCACGTGAATGCCTTGACAGTCAATCACGTGACCAAGAAATTTTACTGTAGGAATCCAAAATTCACATTTTGAAAACTTAGCATATAACTCCTCCTTCTTAAGTAGTTCTAAAATTGCCTTAAGATGTTCTTCATGTTCCTTTTTGTTCTTTGAATAAATTAGTATATCGTCAATAAAGACAGTTACAAACTTATCCAAGTATGGTTTGCACACTCGGTTCATGAGGTCCATGAATACCGCAGGTGCATTTGTCAAACCAAATGGCATCACTTGTAACTCGTAATGACCATACCGAGTCCTAAATGCCGTCTTCAGAACATCCTCTTCTCGTACACTAAGATGATGATACCCGACTCCACCCCACGTAAGTCGTCTTTAAACACTAGATCCTTGTAATTGATCAAGCAAATCATCAATCCTTGGGAGAGGATAACGATTCTTCACCGTCAACTTATTCAATTCCTGGTAGTCGATGCACATCCAGAATGATTCGTCCTTCTTTTTGACAAACAAGACCGGAGCTCCCCAAGGTGAGGAACTAGGTATTATAAAGCCCTTTTTGGATAGCTCTTGCAGTTGCTCTAACAACTCTTTCATTTCGGAAGGAGCCAATCGATAAGGTGCTCGTGCTATCAGTGCAGCACCAGGTATCAAATCGATATGGAATTCCACTTGTCGAGTCGGTGGAAGACCCGACAAATCTTTAGGAAATACCTCAGGAAAATCTTAAACGATTGGTACGTCCTCAAGTCGCTTCTCCTCTGACATGTCTTCAGTTTCCATTGTAGTAAGATGTGCCAAAAAGACATGATGTCCTTTTAGCATGTACTTCTGTGTTTTAGTGCACGAGATAATGTTCAAACGGGTCTCGCTTCCCCGACTGCTTCCGTCACCATGGATAATTAAGGTTTCATTTCCCCAGGGAATACAAACGATCTTCTTGGCATAATCAATGACAACATGGTACTTTGCCAACCAATCCATACCAACTATGACGTCGAAGCTACCAAGTTCTATGAGAATTAAGTTAATGTTTAATAGATGATCTAAGAAGTTTAATGTACAACCCCGAATGATAGTGTTTATCCTAAATATTTTCCCATCGGCTAGTTCAACATCGTAATAATGGTCTACTGTAGTTGGTGTGATATCAATTAGGGAGCAAAATGTAGTAGATACAAAACTCCTATCGGCACCAGTATCAAATAGGATAGAAGCATAGTGGTTGTTTAGAAGGAACGTACCTGCCCGTAACAACGTTGGAGTCCGGGTTTGTCCCCGTATTGCCACCACGTACACTTTCGCTGGGGCATTGCCATTCCCCCCTTGATTACCACGGTTTCTATTCTTTAACTTCGGGAACTCTCTCTTGAAATGCCCCTAAACAACACACTCATAGCAAGTGCCAGCAATCTGAGTTATTCAGGAGTTCCCACAATTGTTATTATTACCATTGGGACCAAAACTCCTATAGTCATGAGCCAGATGGCTGATCTTCTTGCACTTATTACACCTGGGAGCACAAGGCCCTTTGTGGTGATAGTTGCATTTTGTACACAAGGGCAATGATCCTGTGTACTCCCTCTTTTCACCAGGCCTAGCAGTGTAAGCCCTCCCAGTGTTCTGCCTCTTATTTTGTTGTTGGTGCCCCTGATTGTTTCTAGCATTAAACTTTAACTTTCTCTTCTGTTCAGCTTGTCTTTCAGCAATAGTGAGGACTTTTTGATCCATCTGATGGTTAGCAAACTCAATTGCTTTCTCTATCGTCTTGGGTTGATATGACATTACATTTCCCCGAATCATATCAGGAAGTCCACCAACATATTTCTTAACTTCATCTGATTCCTTGTGGAACATCCTTCCACACATTAATGCTAGCTCTTGAAAATGCAAAGTGTAACTAGCGACATCGGTACCTTTTACTTTTAGGTTCCAGAGCTCAATTTCCAACTTCTAGATTTTACCCCTTGGGCAGTATTTGACTATCATCATCTTCTTTAGTGCCTTCTAGTCCATAGCATAAGCAACATCTTGAGTAACAGTCTTCATGTGGGAGTTCCACCATGTCAGAGCATTTCCAAGGAAAGTGCAAGTAGCAAACTTAACTTGGTTCTCCACAGCACAGTTGCTAATATGGAACATTGATTCCATCTTCTCAAACCATTGTGACAACACAACCACTCCTTCAGCACCCTTAAAAGAAAGGGGTTTACAATTTAGAAAATCCTTGTATGTACACTCATGCGGAGTGTATATTGTTCCTCTAATTCTAGTGTCAGAATTGTGGCTTCTGTCGCCCTGACCATTAGTGCTATTTCGAAGAGTTTCATGATTAGCAAGTGCCGTAGACACTCTTGCTTCGATTAGTTGTTCAACAATAGAAGATGTTATAGGGGCAGCAGTCGTAGCAGCAGTAGCAGCAGCCCTTGCAGCAGCAGCAACCCTTGCAATAGCAGAGGATCTCCTTGGTGGCATATTGTTCTAAATCATAACAATATAAAACACATGAGTTTTCATAAACATCACAACATGACAAGGGTACAACATATATATAACAAGATCACATCACATAGTGATTATATAACATGACTGGGATCACAACACATAATAGAATTGATATCGACATGACATAATACAACACATCATATATAACTGGAAAATATACATGATTGTCTGATACAAGAAATGAAAATACAAGTCCTACTGCCGTGATAGCTGGGCATAAAACACATAATACTTAGCTGGCTAACATAATGATAGCTATGAATAAGACATGAGAAGTGTAAACCTAGGCAAAAATCATCTGCATGAGTCTGATCTCTAGCCTAACGTGCCTGAATCTGTCCCAATACCACTGACAACTGTCCTTGTAGTGATGAAACATGTGTAATCAGTGTCATTATCAGTGACTCCTATAAGGCGATACAAAAGTCCTGCATCTAGGTATGAGTCCTATATGCTTGCAGTTCATAGTGAACTGCCGAACTCAACCCAACTGAATGTGCCCAAGCCTCTCGGGAAACCAGTGCCTCCTGATCTAACAGTCGTACAGTCTCATAGTGAAACTGTCTATCCTCGACTAATCCATCAACTCTCTAAAATAACTGAGTCTGCCTATCCTGAGTATCCTCTATCACATCATAAATATCATGTGTGTCCTGCTCCTGAACCATAGCAAGCTCGGTCACTCTAGTATTGACCCCCTCGAGGGTCGTCATTGGTGCGAGCCATGCCGTCAACAGCCGTCTGTCGGGTCTGAACACGGATACATCGTCTAGATCCCATACCGGACCTTCTCTCGCGCTCTCTGACTTCTTGGTGTTCGGGCATCCAAAGGTGTCGATAAACCCATAGTCGATCCAATGACCTCAGCGATAGGGGTCTAGTGGTGTAGGCACAGTCCTAGGGGACACGATGCCCGGGCGAGACTCGATTCGGCAATATACACTCGATTGAGGAGAAGTAATAGATGTGGAGTTCAGTTTATTGACTCGGACATTACTTAGGTTTGGAATTCGACTGCGGAGAATCAAGCATATGGAGTATAGGAAGTGTCCAGCTCAAGTGTGCTGAGAGAGGGTTGTGGGGGGGTTGTATAAAATCTGGAGGTGGTAGTGGTGGCGATATTATTCGGGAATGATGTAAATTGGTGGTAATTGGTATTGGGGAAAGGATGTGCTACCTCCTCAACAGCCTCTATCGGGTCTACCCAAACATCTCTAATCCTATAGCCGACCTCTTTGGCTCTTTGACGTCTTGTTTTGGCATCTAGAGTGCCGATAAATCCATAGTCTATCCTATGACCTCCAGTAGGTCTAGGAGTAGCAGTCAAACTCTCCCCCACCTCATACCTAGATGTGAGAGCAGTTAGACATAACCTCTTACAAGGTGGTAACATGGTCTCGGGAATGTCCTCCCTATGGTCGACTAGTGGTGGTATGAACAGTAAGGCTGGTAGTGGTGGTAGTGGTGATGATGGTAATGGTAATGATGTGGGTACATGTGGTGGTAAATGTCGTGATGATGGTGGAGGTGGTAATGGTGGTGATGGATGTAGTGGATGATGAGTGGATGGTAATGAAGCTATCAATCTACCTATGGCAGCTCTAAAGCCTAGGGGTGCACGTACATGGTTAGGGCTACCATATGGGTGAGGTACTATAGGAAGTGGTAATGATAGAAGTGCAGGTGCAGCTAAACACCTAGCAAGGCGTTCCTCTGCAGAGGATGGTGATAGTGAGATAAGTGGTGGTGGTGGTGGTGGTGGTAAGGCAAGAAGTCTCTCGACCTCCTCCTCTGATGGAACAGGCATAGGTGCCTTGGGTCGGATAGATATCCTAGCAGTGGTACGATATGTCAGTGGTGATGGTGGTGTAGCCGCAGACTCATCAGTCTCAAATGGCTCTATCTCCTCAGAAGAGGGGACATGGTCAACAACGGGTGCAACAACAGAGTCGGCCAGAGCCAGATGCTCCTCCTCATCCTCTAAACCCTCTTCCTCCTCGTCATTATCAAAGGAGTCATTATCACAGCCATCACCTACATGAGCTAGATAATCTACTAGACCATCCTCAAAGTCCTCCTCGGGATCCAAGTTAGCAATGTAGCCCGAAGATAAGGCTATAGGTGAATCAGAAACAACATAAGGTTGATCCTCAACGAGAACCTCCTCATCAGATGGAGCCAAGTACTCGGGGTTCTCTGGTCTCGGCACGTAATCTGGCGAGAGCGATGCCTGCTCTAGCTCCTCAGGTCCAAGAACGTAGTCTGGTGATGCCGGCGCAGCCTCTGGCGAGTCGGGCTCATGGAGTCCGAAGAAGTCCACAGCCCAAGCTAGCGGGTCTCCATGCGATGATATAGACGTATATGTAACCTCGGATGATGTCGAATCCGATGACATGACTGTATTTGTAACAATCAAAGAGAGTTTACATTAATATATATATAAAACCAATAATAATATACTTAATATATTATAAACATGTATGAGAACCATGCAGCATCTAGTATACCCAACTAATGCAACAAGTAATGTATGAATGAATGTCCCATAAAAATCCCTTTTTAAGATGCAATGTTTGAAAATGGTTATAGTCTAAGTAAAAACATTTGACTTGGTTCTCTATAACCTTGGCTCTAGATACTAATCTGTAACACCCCCAAATTGGGTCGCAGCGGAATATGAGTATCCAGGATCGTTACATCCTAAATCAATAGCACATGATATGAGAACGACCTCTGAAAGAGTCGTTCAAAATACAATACATTGGATTTATTGAAATTGTATAATATAAAGCATAACGGCTTAAATTGTTCAACATTGAAATGATAAGATTTTAGATAATAACAAATATCCCAAGATGTAATGACTCCAAATCTTTTATGCATGACTCCTCAAAAGAGTATCTCCAATGTATCCTTAGCACCTCGTGCCTCATTGACCTGAGAAAACATGCTTTAAACGTCAACATAAAGTTGGTGAATTCATAGGTTTCTCTAAGATGTAATGTAGGACCGCAAGATTTTCCCCGTGATAATGCAACAAATGTAAACATCACAAAATGAAATTACATTTCCCTAAGCTCATGACACGGAAGCTCGACATGTATGAATTGCAATATAAATTGCCAACATTGCCCATAATGATTGTCTAACCCGTAACAACCTAAATCTGACATAGTATACGTCCGTTGTCTGGTAAACCGGCACAGTGAGCGCTACTCACCTGAACGGGGATGTCAATCCCAAATAGATCTATTTATAACATTCGCGCTCACACAAAGTAATTAACAGTTCATGATAATGGGCTAAGAGGGTTATCGCTACTTAGGCAAACACGTAATCATGTAAAAATGTACACTTGCGTCCAATCGTAAAACAATGCATGTTTCTTACCCCAAAAGTTGTAAATCATTGATATAGTAAAACATGGGGCTATGAACTCACCTCGGTAAAGGAAGTGAATGAAATAAATCAAGTGAATGAAATCGTCACGGATATGACCGAATGCAACTTAAATAAATATAGGTCGTATGAGTACTAAGTACTTGAATAACTAATATCAAATATAATTCTATATAGTTACATCACCATCTAAAAGTGTTTGTTTAATTTATAAAATTAAACACTTTAATTTGTACTTGTAAAATAAGTATTCATATATTCGTGTTCGTAAAAATGGTATACTTGTCCAACAATTCGTTATTTGCCAAAAATACTTGATGTATTATTTACATAAGTTCATTACATAAATAATTTGATTATTTGAGAAAATAATATTTATAAGGTTAAAAACATTCAAAATGACACTTTTAATAAAAACGTCGTATCTTCTTCGTTTTAATCTCGTTTTCATCGTACTTTACATGTATGGATTCGTATTTGAAAAATCTAAACAAATATAACATTTATTATATTCATATTTACTGTTATGAATAGTAACAGTAAGTGTAGATTTATAAAAATACTTTTTATAAATTTTAATTGTTGAAATCGTATATTTATTGTATCTTATTCGTTTTAATTCGGTTTCTAGTGATTCTTATGTCCACGGCTTCATAATTAAATTTTATAGCATCTAACATATTCCATGTCCACTGTATGTTTCTGTAAAAAATTGAGTTTTTATAAAATTACTTTTATAAAGTCACTTTTGTTTATTTTATTACATAAACATGAAAAAGTCATAACTAGTTCATTATCCATTGGTTTTTCAAGTTTCTTACCTTTTTAGAATCCTTACAATATCTACTTTTACAAAAAAATGTAAAAGAAATATCTCAGATTCGAAATCATATAGTTTTTATAAACTTAGTTTTATAAAAACAGTTTTATATGCATAATCTCGTAAAAATCATAACTCCTTCATTATTTATCGGATTTTAAAGTTTCTTATATGCTTATGATCCTTATGAGATGTATTATTTTTATAAAATATAAAATAAAATGTCAATTAGTTCGAATTAACAGTAGCATATAAAAGATTAATTAACTCATTGTATACACTTTTAAACTTTATAAAATTACCACAAGTCTTCTAATTTATAAATTAACATCTATGGTATATAAATTAAGTCTTCTACATTATATCCACCATATTAAGTCCATATTGTCAAAGAAAATTGTCCAAAACATATTTATTACTTATCTAAATTTTAATTAAAAAATAATCGTAACTTGACAATAATTATATAAACTATCCATTTGCTTTGTAAATTCTTGTTTTAAACATATTACCATATTTTAAAATCATCTTAATCACAAGTAAGAAAATTTGTGTATTGTATATATGTGATTTCCACTTTTAAACTTCATTAGAAAACCTAGGTGAGATTTAACTATAAACAATTATTTAAAAAATGAATATTAAATTATTGAAAAGATTAGGTTTTAGAAGACCTTAATGAAGATGAGTGATGATAATACACAAGCAAGCCAAGTGTATAACCCTAATTACTTCCACAAAACCCTAATTTTTACCAAGAAACCCTAATTTCCTTTTCACTTGCAAAACCCTTTTAATTACCAACCCAAGCTTCCAAAACTCTTGATACACCTTTAAGATATTTTGTCAAGGTAACAATGCTGAACCATTGATAGCTTAGAAATCAAAACTATGAATTGTATTGGAGAGTGAGGGTGATGTGGGCTATGTGTCAACAAGAGGGATTTTGTGACTGTGTTTTCTTTGACAATGATAAGTGTGTGGCTTACAGTTGTTTATGGGACCTATTTATAGTTAAAATGCAAGAATACCATTAAGTAAAAAAATCAACATGGTTTTTTTTTGGTGTTGTTTCTTATTGGTGGCCGGTTAAGGAGACTAAGAGGACAAGGAATATGATTTAAAAACTCACTTAGGGCTTGTAAGAATAGGGATATGTTTTGTTTGGGTTATACTTTATGTAAGAAGTGATATGACTTGTCTAACATGCTTGCTTCTTGTCCCCTCTCCTTCCCATGTTTCTTGCCGTGTTCTATGAGCCAAAGGGGACACAATTTGGGTAAAAATGGTTGTTTGATCCATTGGTTAACAACTAGTATTGTTTATTCAAGTTAGTGGAGGTGTAGGGATTTAATTTCAAGTGTATATATGTGTTTGTATGATCAAATTCGGTTAGGGGCTAAATTTGGCAATAGTTTATGAGGTTTTTGAGCAATATGGGTATTAGTGGGTATTTGTTAAAGTGTAGGTGGGTTTATGGTTTGCCATGCATGCAAAACCATAGTTTTATTGCGTTACCTAGTCGTTTTACGTAACCTATAAAAATAAAAAGTGTAAAGTTATAAATTATCATCCTAATAACTTTATAACACTTACTTGACGTAAACATTTATTTGTTTGATGCCTGTTTACGTTAAACGCTCATTTTTAGTTTACGCGATTTAGCTTAATGGTAAAAATTAAAAGCGAACGCGTAAAAGCCTAAAAATAAATAATAGAATAATTGAAGTCGTAAATGACCTGAAAATGTGAAATGTTACACCCCAATTATCCAATTTGGGTCTCCAATGATGCTCATGTTCGTATGCTAATCATCTCTACAATCTCAGAAGCTTCTTTTCACTATGTTCAAGTACAACTTCTCGTGATCTTTGATTGTCTCTTGAAAAGGCATATGCACCTCATTCTACGTCTAGGGAATACACTCTCAAAACACAACTTCTGAGAATAGAGATGTATGGTGATGAAACTCCTGATGCTTATCTAAATCGTGCTCAAGAATATGTCGACGCACTCGCCGCCATCGGTGAACCTGTAAAGGATAAAGATCTCGTTATGCTTGTTATCTCAGGTCTTCATGAAGAATATAACAGTATTAAAACTACAATCACTGCCCGTCAAAGTCCAACTGCATTTAGCAAGCTTCATGCACTCCTTAGTGATCATCATTATATGCTTGGAAAAACTCGTGCACCTGCTCCATCTATCACTTCATCTTTTGCTACAAACTACGCAGTAGGCTCACCAAGCATGCCAGAAGCTTGTCAAGCTCAACTTTCAAAGTTAACTGCTCAATTGAGTGCTCTTGGATTCCAAGTGTCACCCATTGAACCATATGGTCCACAAGCCTTTTATGGTGTTCGCCCATCAAACAACAGGAATAACAATAACAATAACCGTGGCAACCATAACAACTCTCATGGTAACAACAACTGAAGTCATGGTAATGGTCGTCAATTTGAGTAGGCATCCAACCAAAACATAGTGTATGGCACTTGCAATAGATGTGGTATTGGTCACATTCCATCACAGTGCCCTCATCGTGACCCTTCTATTATTTGCACTCGGTCATCCGCTAACTTTGCAAATACCCATGCTCAATCCTCTAATGCCTCTGCAAATTGGCATTGAGACACCGGAGCAAATAGTCATGTGACACCTAATTTGGAAGCGATGGACAATTCAGAGGCATATTATGGTGACGACGCACTTCATGTTGTCAATGGTAAGGGTCTTTCTATTCGTCATATTGGTTCATCTAAAGTTTACTCACCACAAAAAATGTTTTCTCTCAAAAAGATCCTTCATGTACCAAAAAAACTCCCACAATCTCCTTTATGTTCAGAAATTTTGTATAACAACCCAAGAATTTTCATCAAATGCAAAATCAACCTATTTTACTATTATCACAATTGTACGGGAAAATTTTTCGCTTTATTACATTACTTGCATTGCCAATACCTCAATATGCAATGTAACTTACATAACTAAAGTAGATGAGCTCACGCAACCTACCTATGCCATCCTACCTTCATATATGTAAAGCAAACATCATAATATGTCAAGTCAATATCTTAATATCCTTATTACAAAGTACATTATTCCTATAATGTACCATTCACAACGTTATATCAAAACGGGCTTTAAACCGTTATCGTATACCTCTAAACCCTAATTCTATGATGGGTTAATATCTGAAGGGAATGTACAAGCCACTAAAGCATATGTACAAGTAACATAACATCTCATATGAATATACATTCTCTCCAAAGAAAGGTACAAGTCTTTAATACATAATGTACAAGTCATTAATGCACGATATCCAAAATAGCCGTTTTAACTCTGTTTTCCTAAGTAATCTTGTACAATCAATCAAGTACAAGTTACAAGAAAGTCATGCATTACATTTTCAATCCATAATAATTCTCATTTCATAAAATTACAAGAAATCCAAGTTAGAAACCCTAACCCGAGCAAAATACTAAACCATGACCCGTTTCTTGATATTTAGACATTTTAAACTCAAACCACCTATCAATTATTGTTATTAATCCTTATTACAATCCTTACAAACATTAATATATCATTACATCATCATTATTCACGAATTA
Organism: Tanacetum coccineum; assembly: GCA_026074375.1. NCBI lineage: Eukaryota > Viridiplantae > Streptophyta > Magnoliopsida > Asterales > Asteraceae > Tanacetum > Tanacetum coccineum. The sequence continues at coordinate 1,276 of BQNB010092071.1, read as the reverse complement.
AATCCTAGAAACCCTAAAACAAAACCCTAATCTAGTTCTAACCCTAAAACCTAAAACTAGGCCCTAGTTCAGAATCGGATCAGTCTATAAAACATAGGATCTAGGAAAATCAATAGGTTCTGGGTATTAATTGAAAACACTAGGTTGTAGCCCTATGTCTATTGATCATTTTTCCGGTGGAATCAACCCGATTCGATGTCGGATGAATTAGTTATAGCCGAAATGGCAAAGGTACGCAGATTCTGCACACCTGTAGTAAATGGATATTATCTCTAAATTTTTGTATAGTAACCCCCAAATATGTAAAACTAAACGTTGTATAGGACTCAAATATCTAACAATGCTCACTGGTTTGAGCTTCATTGAAGTTACGGTTTCTAAATGGAAACCATTTTACTAAGACTGATGTTGTCTGTCCAAAAATAGCCATGTATAAATCAAACCAAACACCCCTAAAACGTATAGAACCACCTTCCACCTTGCATTCTAGCCTTCCTTACTCATCTCATAGCCTCTCCACATCACCCCCCATGTGTCCTAACCTAGTTATCAAAGTTTCTTTGCCTCTAAGGGTCTTCAACACTATAAATAGGGGTACATACTCTTCATTTCAACACATCCCCAACTTCCTCCTTAATAACCCATCATAGTAGCAATTCTTTGCTCAATATGTATTCTAAGAGATCCTAAAAAGTCCCAAGAACAGAAGTGAAGCAAAAGAAACCAAGAAAAGAAGCCCGGGAGTCGTTATTCTAGGCGTACGAAGCTAAAAGTCCCGATTTTAACCCGTTTTCAAGCTATAAGCTCAAACCCAGGTTCTGGATGTTCCACTTCTGCTCCTACACCCTTATAATGTTCATATGATCCTAAATAAACTCTTGTTAAAGTTTCATAACTCAATTCATGCTCATTTTCCATTTTGATCCAAACTTTACATTTTGAAACCCTAATTTGACCCGTTTTGCTTTCTAGCTTAACAAGTCGTTATTTTAAACTTTCGTTATCTTAAACCTTCATATTTTAGCTTATATTAATAAGCTATAACCTGAAAATGTCTTTTGGAATGTTAAAATAAGCTTGCATGGCAATTCAGACTTATTTTGTAAATATTTTCCATGTAAAGGGGTATATATCATAACTTTCTCAAATTAATAACTAGAAGGGCTGAAAATGTCATTTTATCAAAGTTATAAATATAAGGGTCTATTATGTCACTTTTCAAAGTGCAAGGTTTACTTTGTATATCTTTTAAACTTGAAGGACCAAACTCGTAAAA